>VDFB02302151.1:0-44813 GCA_007258455.2 Sequoia sempervirens | reverse complement strand
TGTAAAAACTGAAAGAATGAATATTATATGTTAATGAATGAATGTGAATATGTTAATTAATGAATGTTATATGTTAATGAATAAATGTTATATAATGGATGAATGAATGAATGTTATATGTTATTAATGGATGAATGAATGATTAATGTTATATGATTGGGTATGGGGAATTGAGAGTGATGTGAGGGGGGGGACAGGCCAAATGAGCTTCCACCGTCACTTGGTTGGCCCTGTTAAGTAGAGAATATTAAACTTTTATTGAAACAAAGAGAAGCCCAATAAGGTAATGCAATTTTCAATATAAGAAATGCATCGTTTGAAGCATCAAACCAATATGCAGTATGTATGTATGATTAGTCGTTAGTCTCCGCAATGGTACATTTCCATGAATATATATATATATATATATTTTTTAAATTGATGCTTTGTCACAATTTCGATGAAACCCACCGATGAATCAACGAAAAGGTTCGACGAAGTTGCTATAGCTGCGACGAAGGTTTCATTGTAACTCTTTGTCCATTTCGTCGCAATTTTGATGAACTTTTGGTGTTGTTTCCATGCTACTAGTTGCCCATTTCGCCGCACTTTCGATGAACTTTTGGTGTTCTTCCGACGCTACTCCTTTCTCTTTTCGTCGTAATTTTGATGAACTCTTGGTGTTGTTTCGACGCTACTACTTTCCTATTTCGTCGCACGTTTGACAAACTTTTGGTGTTGTTTCGATGCTACTCCTTGCCCATTTCATCGAAATGGTGACAAACGTCTGGTGTTGTTTCGACGCTACTACTTTCCTATTTCGTCACACGTTTGACGAACTTTTGGTGTTGTTTCGATGCTACTCCTTGCCCATTTCATCGAAATGGTGACAAATGTCTGGTGTTGTTTCGATGCTACTCCTTGCCCATTTTGTTGAACTAGCAACAAACTTATGGTGTAATTTGTCGGTGGATACACAAAGTGTTTGTCAATATTCTGACGAAAGTCCGAACCATTTCACGATGCTGACGACTGAGGATTCTTCGCCGTTATTTTGATGTTTAATTTTTTGTCGACCTTTCGATGAAAAAACAGCGACGCAAATATTTTCGCCATTTCATCGCTTATCCGACAAAGATTTGTCGAATGACCGACAAATGGCCATTAGAAAATGGTGTCAAATTCATTAGTGTGTGATCAACAGCAACCAGTTCACAGAGGAAAACACCCTCTGGATCTGCTTTAAGTGTGACTACTCGATTGTTTGCGATAAATTTCAAAGAATGGTGTAAAGTAGAGGATACTGCGCCCATAGCATGGATCCAAGGTATCCCTAAGAGGAGATTGTAAGGTAAAGGCCTAGGCATCACATAAAAAAACATGGGTAAGGTAATGGGGCCGAGCTGCAAAGGTAGTATTATCGTACCTAGAGCTTGGCGGCCAACATTATCAAATCCATGAATGTACAAAGAGGAAGCTGCCAAAGAAGAAAAATCAACTTTAATTTTACATAGTAGGTCCATGCCACAAATGTTGAGTATCGATCCAGTATCAACGAGGGTATGCCTGATACCAATATTATTAACGTTAACTATAATCATCAAAGGTTCTACTTGCTTCTGCACGTTTGGAGGTGGGATTTCTTGTGGGTGGAATGCAATATTCGGTGAATCCACATGAATAGGATCCAACAACACATTAACATCCATAGGCCTGGTGGAGGCAGGCAAGAAAATCTTTTGCAGGGCCTCCTGAAGCGTTTCTTGATAAACCGGGGCTGTCTGAAGCAAGTCCCAAAGCGAGATCTTAGCCAGAGTAACATGAAGCTACTCGACAAGATCATAATCACCTGGTACTTTGATTGCAAGTTTAGGTGCTATAGGAAGGCTAGGTTGGGAAAGTGGTAAAGAAGTAGGTTGTGAAGTAGGAATACAAGGTTGTTGATCCAAATTTTGTCTATTACTCCTTGTAGGATATGTGTGCCTAATGACATTATAAGATGTGGAATCTATAGCTTTCACGAACCTTGAATATAGGTCCAGTGAATCGTTATGACTTGAGATTCCACAGACAACAGGGTCAGTTCGGGTTACGTAGATAATGAGTTTCGTAGGGCTTGGGGGAGCCACTGAGACTACCACCACATTTACTAATCCCTCAGCCTTTTGAGAAGAGACTTATTTAGGAGATTTACGGATAGGGGGGAATGCCTCTAAGAAGTCTTCTAGAGCATCCTCCAGCATATCAAAATCTTCTTTCAAAAAGTCATCATGATTAATGTGGAACATTGCAAATAAACTTCCATCGTTCACGTTGGGTTCACCAAAATGTGATATAAGAGGGATTCACTGCACACGGGTCTCTCCTTTCTCAAGAGATCACTAAGGAACGAACTTCCCTTATACACCTCAGAATAATAAAATGATAAAGAACCAAGGATGCAATTATGATTTAGAAGAAGTAGTTAGAGATCCTGAGAGAGACAGATCAGAAGTATTGTGTCCTAGGAAAGAGAGTTCTCGGCCAGAAGACATTAGCGCAAATCTAGGATGCTAGTGCGGTGTGCTGTCATTTGAAAGTTGCATTGGTGTCTTGAGCAACAGAGAACTCAAGAACTTAACAAACAAAAAGTGATCCTACCCACAGACTCATACGTGATATAAATAGAACTGTTAACTTAACTAGAAAGCCAAATGTTGAAGGAAATATCACAATACTTAGAGAGAGCTTACCCCTTTCTTGAATACTTGAATCTTCACTCCAAGTTCCTTTTTTGTAACCTACACACAAGAGATCAAGGAGAAAGTTGTTGGGTGGTTGTATAGGGGTCTGCCTTAGTCAAATCCTGTTTTGGTGTTCCCATCTCCACGGACAGCCAAGTTGGAAAGGAAAGCAAAACGTGTGGTGAAACTAATACGATAAGCGTGTGGTGAAAGCAAGACCCACTCAAGGAGTAGAACCCACACCATGGTAAATTAAACAAATACTTGTGGAAAGAAAGTGAGAAAAGGAGAGAGAGCATTACACACGGGCCAAGGCCCTCTCTGGAGCACGTGAATGCACCGCTGAGTGCTTGCTTGAGAATTGTTGCTATTGCTGGGGGGACCTCAATCTGGCATGGATTCACCTGTGAATGCACAACTATCAAAGGAGAAGTCTCAAAGTTGTGGCTAAAGCAAAATAAGAGCTAAAGTAATGTCTTCCAATCTTCCAACCTCTAAAATGAGAGGCAAAAAGAGGTTCTTATGCTTGAAAAGGTGGCAAAGATCTGTTACTCTTGGAATGTAACTGCCAAGACACGTGTCATAGGGCTTAACTTTCCAGATTCCACATTTTGGACTCGAGAAACAAACAGGACGCTAGTGTGTTGCGTAGTCATCCAAAGCCTATATTTTCATAAAATGCTTTGTCAGACTTCTGTTGCTCGGCCACTTGTCCTCCTGAAGTCAGAATCACAAAATTCTACTAAGGGGGTTTTTCCATTAATGTTTTGGAGTGTCATAAATGCTAGGCAAGAATGTGGAAATATGGAATTGCCTCTAGGTGCAATTTTGCCATATTACACTCAAATTTATGCTTTGGCCTGATGCAGCCAAGTAACAATCCAACATCTTTTGAAAATCCATAGCCTCAACCACCTGAGCAGCACCCATCAAGGCTGAATCATCCACAATCTGAAGGTGAGTTTGAGGAGGGAGAGAGTTGCTCCATTTCCATCCTTGAATGAGCCCATCTATAACCTGAGACTTGATGAACTTCCCCAAACCCTTAGCCATCAAGATGAACAAATATGGGGATAAAGGATCCCCTTGTTGAAAACCTCTAGAAGCACCAAACAAATATGAAGCCTCTCCATTTATAAGAATGAAGAAAGAGGACGTCGTCACACAACTCATTACCCAATCAATTCACCCCCTACTAAACCCAAAGGCTCCCAAAATTTTGGTCAAAAAACCTCATTTAACTCTATCATATGCCTTAGCCATGTGGGTGATCCCACAATACTAGTTTACAATTTTTGGCCAAACTGGACACTGAACTGATTTTTTCTAACTAAATCTTCACTTTCAGGCACCCATAGTGGCTAAACTGTGAGGAATTTGAAGATGATGCACACTAGTGATTTGTGACATTTTTTCTGTAGATTCTAAATATATTTTTTTCAAAATTTTTAGAATCAAATTGCACTTCTTTTTCCATCGGGACTTCAAAAACTAGTTTTTTTCAGTAAACACCATTTTTAAGGAGTGATGCTCACCGTATACAGCATAACTTTTTTTCCATGAAGGATAAAATTCTTTTTTTTTTTAATTTAGATTTATAACTACAATATCTAGCACTTTCATTTGGTTTCATAGTGTTTTATTGAATTCTTTTCCTTAATCAACTTTTGAAGTCAAACCAATTACAATTCAGATATAGATGGACTGTATACAACATAATTTTTTTGTATGTATTGAAATTCAATTTTTTTTTGTTAGATCAAGGACTTCAATATCTAGTGCATTGATATTTTTCAATTTTTTTTTGATAATCTGCTATTTTTCCATGTGTAGAACATAGAGCTTGATTTTTGGTGAAAAAACTATATTCACAAGAAATAAAAAATAAATATAATAATGAAATTAAATTTATTTAAATATAATTTTTGGGAAGCTTATAATAAGGACTACATACTTACAAAAATAATTTTTAAATGAATTCATTTGATCCCCCAAAAGGTAAATCAAAAGTAGTTTTTTATCAACATTTTGATAGGTGTAAAAGAGACTCTGTTATAGGTATGGTTTAAAACTAGTGGGGTTCTATCCAAGGGGGTTTGATCTAAGGTGGTTCGATCAAACCCTCTTCAATTGGAATCCTTTAAATGGAACTTTTCAAGGCTTAAATCATTATATTTTCTAAAAATATGTGGTTTTAGCAAAAATTAGGATCTCCTAGAAATTGTAAACCAGTATTGTGGGATCACTCATTCCAACTTTATAAACATGGCATTTTCCTTCAAAGAGGCCATGGACTGAATAGTCTCTGCCACAATAACTATGCCATCCAAAATCTATCTACCCGCAACAAATCACCCTTGTTCTTCTGAGATCAGCTTATCTAGCCATGGCTTTAGACATTTAGCAATTAGCTTTGTGATGATTTTATATACCACATTACACAAAACAATTGGTTGAAAAACATCCAGAGAATCAACACCCTCGCGTTTTGGGATAAGAGCAAGAAATATAGTATTCATGACTCTCAACATTTTCTTATTCCTTAATGATTCTTGCACAACCTCCAACAGATCAAGGTTGATCACTTCCCAAAATTCTTGAAAGAACTCTGCCAGAAACTCGTCAGGACCAGGAGCTTTCCCTTTTTTCAATTGAAACACCACCTCCTCCAACTCCTTCAAAAAAATAGGCTTAAGAAGAGAGGCATTCATATATAAAGTCACCAAAGGAGGGATACAAGCTAGGATAGACGCTTCTTCCTCACAAGCAGGTGAGGTATCTTCAAAAAAGAGACTAGAGAAAAAGTGGACCACCTCCATAGAAATCTCCAACGAGGAAGAAAGAACATAGCTCTCAGGAGAGCGAAGAGAAGAAATAATGTTACTTTGTCTACAAGCCTTCACCGAGTTATGAAAGAAGGAAATATTCCTATCCCTTTACTAAAGCCAGTCAATACAAGCCTTCTATTTCCAAAATATTTCCTCACGAAGCTCCCATTCCTCTAGGTATTTAACCGCACTATCCTCTAACCTACCCAAATTCGCATCAAGACCCTAATCCTGAATTTTCTTGGTAATAGAATCCAAGCACTCCTAGGAAACCCTTTTCCTTTGGAACACATTGCCAAATTGATACTTATTCCAATGTTTTAATTTATACTTCACATACTGAAGCCTCTTCACGAAGGAGTACATAGTTGTACCAAAAGTTGGTCATCCTTCAATCCACCATCGAGAAACCAAGTCAAGTAGACTCTCGTCCCTAAGCCACATAATATGAAATCTAAAAGAATGTTTCCTAGAACCACTAGCCAAATGAGCAAAGAATTTAATCAGCCAATGATCTGATCCCCACCAATCCAATATTTTAGAGCTTGACAACCACCTGTCACCAACCCAAAAACTGGAAACCAGAAACCTATCTAATCTTTCAGAAATAGCTTCATCCTCAAGCCTCCTATTATTCCAAGTAAACATACCATTCAAAGGTTTAATATCCACCAACCGAAGCAAAGCCAGATTCTCCCTAAGAAGACTAGAAGAGGGATCCAAATGAGGAACTCCCCCCCTTTTCTCCTCAAGAGAGGAAATTGCATTGAAATCACTTGCCATAATCTAGGGAAGGAAGGGATCCAAAGATCTCAAAAAATTGATATGATACCACAAGAGAATCTTACTAGGGACATCTGTCGAAGCATAAATGTTGGAAAGAAAGACTCTTTCCCCCATCTCCAAACTAATCACAACAAGAGAAATAGAGAATCTACTAGAGCACCACCAAACAGGAGAGATTCACTGAGGATCCCAGAAGAAAGTAAGACCTCCAGAGCTCCCTTGCACACCCACACATTGACATAACCCTCTATTCCAAACCTTAGATGCACATTGTAGCATACTATCCACGTATAACTTCGTCTCCTGAAGGAAAACCAAATTCTGAGAATGAGCACGAACCAAGTCCTGAATAGCCTTTTGTCTAGGGATGCTATTCATACCCCTTACATTCCATGATAGCATAATCATCGCAAAGGGTGAGAGAAGTGGCTATCCAATGTCTTCACTGACCCAGATTCAACCAACATCTCACTAGCCAACTTAACTTTCTCCTGATCTTTCTTCCTACCCACCTTCTAGGGCTTGTTAGGAGAACTCTTTTTCAGGGGCTTTTGTTGCACACCCAAAATAGGAGAAGTGGAAGCTTTATCTTTCCAAAAGCTTCCGAACTTGAACCTCTAACAAGGTAAGCACCAATAGCAACAGAGTCCAAAGAAGTATCAGCCAACACACAAGGATCCCCAAGCCCAACATTAGGGGAGGGAACCAAAGAATCTTTTACTTCCTTAGGGGCCTCCAAATATGTAACAACTATAGGCTCAAGATTATGAGTAGTAAAAGGGGGAGCATCCACCTGCATGTCAAGAGATATCCCCTCCTTGTGAACTAAGTCATCCAGCGCATCAAACCTATTAAACAACCCCTCCTCATGGCAATCCCGAAAAGTCCTCTTTTGACCTCAACCTTTGTTTCGGGCCTAATAGGCACAAACCCATCCTTATTCGGAGTCACCCCTTGCATGGGTCCTTTTCCCTTTTTAGATCTAGGATTTGATGGAGCCATCCCGTTACCTGAGTTACCTACACTAGAAGCATGCAGACACCTCCTCTGAAGATGGCCATACTCACAACATAAACGACACCTAAATGATAGAGATTCATAATCTAATGGCTAAGTCCAAGAATTAGACCCCACTGTCAGATCAATAGAGTCAGGAAAAGGTTGACTCAAATCAATCTCCACACAAACACATGCATAGGAAAAGATCCTCTTCTCCAGAGTTTGTTGAGAGGGGTCAATCGGTTTTCCCAGTGACATGGCAATAGACTGCAGAATATCTCTCCTCCAACATTCAGGGGGCAGCCGAGGAAGGCGAACCCAAACTGGGACTTTGGATGACAACTCTTTTGCTGAATTAAAATCTGCATGCCATGGTTTAATGAACAATTCAACTTGATTATAAAAGTATGAGCCACCCTCAAAAGCCTTATTTTGATTTGAGATGCATGAAAAATCCACCAAGAAGAAATTATTTGGAGCTAACAAAACCTCAAAATCCCCCTCCGAGTTCCATGTCCTTCGAATCCAAGGGTCAAAGAAAGGAAGAGAGACCTTCATCCCCAAAAATTTGTAGATTAAAATATGCTTACTGTAATATTCTAAATCCTTCCCTTTGAATCACCACCACCGGGTGTACTTGAGCCATTTCCAAGCAACCATTAACCTTTTGCAACTTAAACGCACTGACCCTTGACAAGCCAACTTCAGGAGAAAATGGAGTGGGAATCCCGTCCCCCGCCTCTCTCATAGCAGCGTCCCCCGACACCCCATCCAAACCATCGTTCAAGGCCATGACAGCCACACCCAGTAGCCTTTACCACACACCAACAATCCTTGAATCCCAGTATCTTCAAACCCCACTCCACCGAATATGCAATACAATAGGCAACGAGCAAGCCCCACATAGACAAGAAAAGGCCCAAACCCAAAATAGCTTCGACTCGTCAAACGCCACAGGAAAGGATAAAATCTGTGCACAAAAAAGAACAACCCACCCGAACAGAGTAAATAAACCCACCCCACCACGAAGGAGACACAGTTGAAACCGATCCACAACCAATTCTGTACATGCACCGCTCAGTGGAAACATGCACCACGACCACACAGGCCACAGACACTCACCCGTGCTATGCACAGTCCCATTGCCATTCAATTCTTTCCATAATGTGTAGTTCTTTGTTGTGGGTTTAGCATAGTAGTTTTATTTCACTGTTGCTATTGTAGGTATTGTTTATGTTACTTTTGTAGCATATTTTAATTATTTCAAGTTTCACTATAAATCAAAATAATTTTAAAATAATTCTTTCGTTTATTAGCTTCACTTGTTAATCTGGTGTAATAACAACCCTAACTTGACCCAAAATATTACACAATTACTTTTATATAAGTGACATTACACCATAGTAACCAAATGAGTAAATTAAACAACTAAGAAATAGCAAGACAATGTGATTTCATTATTTAACCAATAATATAATTTTTCATGAATTCATGCATAGCTAAGGGTCATCAATGCAATACTGGAATGTAATTATGACAATATGTACAATGAAAAATGAATACTAATACTAAATGAAAACATACCTTTATTATTTCTTGATGTAGTTTGTTTCCTCACTCTTTTCTTATCCATAGTTCTAGAGGAAGGGTGTAAAGTGATCCCAAGCAAGTGGATTGAAGTCCCTATCCACCCCATCCAAGTGGATTATATGACCCACAGAGAGAGATGGTCAATCATGCTAGTCTACCATACACAAGGTAACCATCATTCACCCAAGGAGTTCCTGCAATGGTAAATCTAGTATTAATTCTCACAATAGGGTACACAAACGCTTGTCTATGGGGTTTTGACTGATCTCTTACCTATTCTTCATTATAATTCTCCTTTTTCCTTATAGTTCATCAAATGGATAAGCATAAAATATGGTCCATCACATGCATGTTGTTGGCCTTAAATCATGAATACCAGTGGTGGAAACCATCTAACCCTTTAGAGTTACACTAGGCATCCATCACTTGTATGGTATTGGCACTAAAACCTGCATGCTACTAGAAAACTCTATGCAAGCTTCTAGAGTAACACAGGGCATCCATCACTTGCATGTGGATGGTACTATGTCCCACATGACACTAATGAAATGACCCAAAACTATCTATGGGTATGCCTAATAGTCTATAAGTAGAGTGTGCTCCTTAATTGTCAACAAGTTGGAGCATCAATAAGCTTATCTTGGGAAAGATATATGGGTTATTCATCAATGATCACCTTGGATGGAGATGAATAGTCTACATGATTAGGAGGTATACATCCTCTACCTATTCCCTCATAAAATCGATGAAGGCCCCACAACTCCATATGTAGACCTAGCTACACTAGCCTCCACTTCTAAGACAAAGACACATGCCATCCCTAATATATCTAAAATCAAAGTCATCATCCAAGACAATGGGTGTGGGGATTATAGAATGAAGAAAAGTTCTTTCAACATAGGAGAGTTACCTCAATCTCCTAGGACTCATGGGCAACCCCAACCAGCTAAAACATCATCCCATACCTTCAAAGCAGACCCCTCTAGATTTAGATCTTGGGGAGATCTAAGTCAGGAAATAGTATATGAAAGAGACATAGCTAGTCTCCTATATCAAGATGAAAGGCCCATTCTTGATCTTCTAATGGATGAGAGCAGTAAAGGTCTACAAATGATGCTCGATATGGGCTATGACAAAAACAAGAAACTCAGGAAGAATGATAATGGCCTGTTTGAACCCCTTGTCGTTGAGAAGCGTATAAGAAATATTGGACTTAGATGTACCCCTCCAAAGGTGACCATACTTGGAAAAGGTGCCTTAGTTAAAAAGGTTATAGTTCCCCCTCAACAATCAGCATCTTCCCTTCAATTACCGGTATCCACAGGTCGAGTCATAGATAACTTTACCTTTGACATAACTAATGTGTGTGGTAGTGATGCGGATCCCATAAACGATTTGCCTATGCTTTTCAAAGATTCCTCCCTGCTCATGATTAGTACCTTGTCTTTTGAGACCAACGACCATCAAACCCTTGAAATAAACCTAGTCTACCCCTAGCTCATTGATTACAACTAACGAGGACCACCAATTTTGGACACATTTGAAAACAATGAGGCACTCTCGGGATTCATGGGACTATGGGATACGGTACCATATGGAGATCACAAGGCTAAGTTTGACATCATATTGGAAACACAAGCCTATTATGGGGAAACGATTCAATCCTTCAGTCACAAAAGTGAAAATCTGAGAATAATCTCTAGGTCTGAGTGAAAACCACACTGTGGCACTCTCTAACCTGAAAATAGTAAAAATAAAGGATGTATCCAATGGTTAAAACCTCTCTGAGGCACTGGAGGATGAAGGATTCAATCTTCCTCTTAGTGTAATTCATCAAGATAATTCAGCGGTCTTAGCAGAGAAGTGCAATCCAGCCAACCTAGGAACAAAGGAACCACCACACAACATTCTATGCAGAGTCACTTCTCATAGAAGAACAGGAACTTCTAGTTGCGTTCCTAAAAGAAAGAAAGAAAAACTTTGCATGGAACTATTCCGACATGATTGGGCTTGACCTAGAGGGTGTGGTTCATCACCTAGCTCTGTATACCCTAAAGAAAATTTCGTCAGATAAAATCTTAGGAAAATGCATCCTTAGATAGCATTATTGGTCAAAACGGAATTGCAAAAGCTCCTCGATGTAGGGTTCATATGGCCGGTCGATTATCCAGAGTGGGTCTCAAACCTTGTACCTATTTCAAAGCCCACTGGGGGCATCTGTATCTGCACAGACTTTAGAGACCTCAACAAGGCATGTACCAAGGATGAATTTCCACTACCAAACATTGATATGATCGTAGATATGACAACAGGGCATGAGATGCTATCTTTGATGGATGGATTCTTAGGTTACAACCAAATCACAAAATATGACCAACATAAAATGGCCTTCACTTGCCCATGGGGGACATATTGCTAGAATATGATGCCGTTTGGGTTGCAGAATGTGGGAGCTACCTATTAGAGGGCCATGACACTAATCTTTCATGATATGTTTCATAAAACTACGAAAGATTATGTGGATGATATACTGGCCAAGTCAAAGAAAAGACAAGATCACATAGCAATGGTGGGTTCCATCTTTGATAGGTTAGAAGAATACAAAGTCAGACTCAATCCAAAGAAGTGTGTCTTCAGAGTACATGCAGGAAAGCTCCTCGGGTATATCATGTCTATGAGAGGAATTGAAATAGATCCTACTAAGGTTAAGGAAATCCTCAAAATGGAGGCACCAAAAACATCGAAACAACTCAAAGGCCTACAAAGAAGACTCCATTCCATCTGCCAATTCATAGCACAACTAATAGGAAAGGTTGTCCCCTATTCTCACCTACTCCACAAGGGGTTAGCGTACAAGTGGGAAGAGAAGTGTGATCAGGTCTTCAATAAGATCAAGGAATACTTACTCAGGTTGCCAGTCCTCATACCCCCAATTCTAGGAAAACCCTTGATCTTATGTAGTATTCAGGTTGCCAGTCCTCATGCCGCCAATTCCAGGAAAACCCTTGATCTTATACATATCAACAACAATGGCAGATCTCGACACCCTCTTAGCACAATATGATGAAAATGGAAAAGAGAGAGCCATCTATTATGTCAACAAGATTATGGTGGGCCACGAGTTGAACTACATCACGTGTTCCCTTAAAATTTGGCCCTTGTACATCGCTTCACTATAACTAGAAAGGATACTCCTAAATTCCAAATAATTAGTTTCCAAATTCAACCTCCACTATGGTCAAACTACCAATTTCAACTTTGGTATGATTAGGAAAATGGTACAATAGCCAATTCCTTTCCAAAGTTCTTTTGGAACTAATACTCAATATTAAAAAAGGTATCCAAGATTTCAATAGAGGATGGGTGTAGTTAAATAATCATTTTGAATCTAGAAGTATGTGAGTTGTAGCCCACTATCATGTTTGTGAGGTCCTCATGATGTATTACTCAGTCATGAGGATGTATAATAGTTTTGAGGAGGGAATCTAATTGTTACCTTGAACCAGTTTTAGGCTATAAATTTAGGTTTCATATTTTTTCACTAAGTTTCTCTTTCAACATTATCCTCCTTAAAACATATACAATACAATAACCTAGATCACTACATTATCCACAACTTACATGGATTTTCTACATTACTAGTCATTACATGATAATTAATTTTATACAAATTCATTAAAAGTAATCATCTAATTTCTCCTTAGTTTTTATTTTCATTATATCTTCTTAAGACAATAGATAGAGCAATGTTGGGTTAATTTTTTCACAAAAAGCATTGAGGTCTAGGCCATGTTTACAATCTTAGACTAGTTGTGTGCAACCCATGCTAGATAGATTTGGGAAAAATGTAAAGATATTGACTAAAGGGGGAAGAGGATTGTGGATATAGAACATTTAACTATTTAAATTCGGTTACCTATCTTCCTAGTAGGAAATAAAAGGCCATCATTTAGCAATTATACTCACCTCAAAACAAGTAGAAACAGGATAAAGTTTTTGGTAAACACACCCAAGTTAAGCCCATCTAACACAACCAAATCCTCAATTCACTTTTTGAGCTAAGGAATTTGATGGGAAGATAAAATATGCAAAGAATAAAAAGTGGTGGCCTACTCTACAACATGCCTTTTAACTAACACTAGGAAAAAAAACATTTATTATTTCATTTAGCCATGGTGTACTTACAATCCAATATTCTTATGGGATTAAGAGGTATCTTCAAGAGGCGAGCTAGGGTAGTTGGGTGTCTAAAATTAATTAGCTATTAGCAATCATTTAGCTGGAAAGGTTCACAAAATTTTATGGAAGGAATTTCCAATCATCTTTGATAGATTTACAACCCTAAAACATCAATACTAGTAGAGGAAACAAATGGACTAGAGAAAAAACCCTAGTATGAAGGCGTCACATGGTTTCCTACAACTAGGATGAATTTGGTTGTTCATTTTACTCATCCTAGCTTCTACTCAAAATTCTTCTACCTCATTTATTCTACCTACTAATTCCTTTTTAACTTCCTCTTTAACGACTAAGAGCTATAGCTTCTTGAAAGAGGATATGAGAGGAAGTATGACAAGGTATAGCCTCCCTTGATCAACCATCACCATTAATTTTACTCTCAACTCCCTCTACTAGGCCATAACATTCATTTTTTCCTTGTTCCTAGTCACCATGTTCAACATTTTCCATTCACATTTGTTTCTTCTTCCTATCTTTTATTTTTGTAATTCTCTTCCAAAGGTAGATGGGAATAAGGATGGATTTTTTTATTATTCTATGATAAAATTATTCATATTGTGTCTCCATGCAATTTATTTGATATATTTTTATATACACTTATTTGTATTTAATGAATTTATTACTATTATTTCCTACCTAAGGTTGACCAAAATTTGATTGAGATTGCTTCAAGTGTAGGGTCACAAGAACATAATAAAAATTATTTAATAATTAAAATTAATTAAGTTCTTGTGTTCCTATGGTTAGGCATAATGAATAAAATGAGTAGGGCTGATGCAAGAAGTTGGGTACACAAAAAACTCAAAAAGTGGAAATGTTTTTGCTGTTTTTCAGAATTTGTCACACTTGGACTAAAATTTTGAGGTACTTACACAATGAATCTTAAAAAAAAGTCAGTATTATGAAATTTAGAATTTTGAATCTAGTTTCCAAATATGTAAATTATTAAAATACCCAGATTATAGAGATTAAATTTTGATAGGGATCTATAAAAACCACTTTTTAAAAGTCCCTTTTTTTTACCATACCAAGCAGGTGTACGGACAACACTTTTTGTCCCAAATAAAATTATTTTGCTAATTATTTTTGGAAAAGGAGAGATAACAACATGAAGTTTGATGTGGATATTTTTTTGTAATTTTTGGTTGAATATTTTTTCTTTTATTAATTTTTTATTGGCCTTAATTCATGTTTTTTAAAATCAACGTGTACGGACAACATAATTGGACCTAAACAAAACATTTTTTAACTCTTTTTCTTTTCATTGTGTAGAGAATTTTCTAAAGCTTGATGCCATATAAATTTTTTTACAAGAAACTTAACCAATAAAAAGTTATTAAAAAACTAAAAAAACCTGATATTTCAAGTTTAAGGACTAGTTTGCTTAGAAATTAATTAAAAAAATAGAAAACATAATCCAATCTTAACAAAAGTTATATATTTAGAAAGTAGACAGTGTGTTTTATAATGGATTTAAATTTTATAGATTCATTCAGAAAAAAAGTCCGTCAGCTATGTTGTCAAAGTTGGACATTCTTCTTCAATCTGTCTTAGTTTTTTAGTTGTAGGTCAAAGGCTAAGGCTTGGATTGCCAAGCCTTTCCCAAGCCTAAAACCAAGGTTGGATGTGGTGTGGAAATTCAATTTTTAAATAACATGTACGTGTTATAGAAACACGTACACATTATTCAAATGAAACGTGTACGAATTTCATAACGCATACGTGTTACCCATTGACCCGTTTATTTTTAAAAAATAAATACCTTCGCAAAACGCGTACGTGTTTCGAGTGTGGAAATTCATTTTTTATATAACACGTACGTGTTATAGAAACACGTACGCGTTATTCAAATGAAACGCATACGTGTTTCATAACACATACGTGTTACCCATTGACTCATTTTTAATTTTTTTAAAATACCTTTGCAAAATGTGTATGCATTTCGAAATACGTACGCGTTTCTGGTTCGCATACCCGTAGCTGAGCATGTACGCGTTCGGATTCTGGCTCGGGTACCCGATCCGTAACGCATATGCAATTTTTAGATAACGCATACGCGTTTCCTTCGAAACTTTTTGTTTTGCGCAAAATTTCCCCTCTTTGTGTACTCAACTTCTTGCTTTTACCCAGTATTGATAATCTTCATTTACTACTAAAAGAATTATCAAATATCACACTATTTATTATAACCTGGTTATATGAACCTAGGTTTGGAAAAAGGTTAACAAATAAGTCTCGACACAAGGTTAGCATTGTAATATACCTGGATCTCTTCATGGTTCCACTAAATCAAACTTGAACCTTACACACTGGGTACCTACAATTAAACCAAATTCTTGACACAATTCCATCATCTCAATCATTAGTACAGGGTAGTTAAAAAATATAATCTATACATTAAATTTATTACATAACACAACCACTTAGTCATTTTAGTTAACAATAATCATCAATAGTTCATAACACCATTCATACACACACATATGTCCATTAACATATTATTATCACAAGTTCCACCCCTAGTCCAAATTACAATGGGACTAAGGATCTCATGAGAAAGTAAAAAGGGGTGCGTAGAGGATATGACATACTCCCCTCCTTAGGGTTAAGCCAACTCAACTTAATTAAAAAAGTATTAATTTCTATTTTAATTATATTTTTATCTTCCCAAGTGGTGAGCCCTATTCCCCATACTGGGCGTAAAGGACTTTAACTTGTTGGATGGTTGGGTTGTGCAACTATAGGTTTCACTTGTCTATGATTGCGAGTGGTTTGAGGTTGATATAATTTGTAGCATTTTTGTACCTATAGCTATTGATAACTATAAACTACATTCATGGGGTCAACAATATAATTCTTAAGTAAGGATGCATGAAATACATTTTGAATGTGACAGAGATGGTGGAAGAGCTAGTTTTTAAGCTACATGGCTAATCTTTTCAAGTATCTCAAAATTTATTATGAAATAATGGAGCTAATTTGAAAGCCTTGCCAAAATTCATTGAGCTTTTCCAAGGTCTAACACAAAGAAACACCTTGTCACCTACTAAAAATTCCCTTTAAGTCTGCTTTGCATATCTATGACTCTTTTGATGATCTAAGGATTTCTTCAATCTTTCCCTTATTAAACTCTTGTTTGTTATACCCTTGGAGTATCTTTGGCCCAATTGTTGTATGATTGTCTAATTCATCCTATCTAATAGGAATTCTACACTACCTAACATACGAAACTTTGAATGGAGGAACATGTTATGAGTTGTTATGTGAAAACTCAACTAGGGAATACTCCTGCCACTTAGTAGGTTGATCCATGGTGTACATATAAAGTATATCCTCCATAATTTGGTTGAATATCTCCATTTGACCATCTACTTTGGGGTGATAAGTGATGCTAAAGTTGAGTTTGGTGCCCAACGTGGCAATAAGAGAGGTACAAAACATGGAGGTAAATAACTTATCTCTATTAGAAATAATCACCTTAGGCATCCCATGTAATCTGACTTTTTTATTTATGAATATTTTAGCCAAAATTGAGGCATCATCCTTCACATTTCTAGATATGAACTTTGCTACCACGTTCAATTTATAGACTACTACCAAAATGCTATCATGCTAGTTTTGGGTTTTGGGTAAACCTATCACAAAATCCATGAAAATTACCAACCATTTATGCCAAGGAAAATCATGTGAGGATAGAGATTTGTACAAGATGTCATTTTTTTCCTTAACTCATTGACATTCTAGACATTTGGGAACAAATTTAACTATTTTCTTCTTCATTATTGGCAAAAAATAATTAATTTTTAAATTTGCATACATTTTAGTAATCTTAGGATGTGGTTGATAGGGCACATTGTGGCCTTAAATGATAATTTTTAGTCTTAATCCTCCTTGCTTGAGTACATATATTTTGTGTGGATAACAAAGGATATCATCATCCCCACATGATACTTTATTTGACTAGACCCTTGTTGTAATTCTAAAATTATTTGTTGACAAAAGGGGTCTCATTCACTACATATGATTGTTCTTTTCTACCAATTCAAACATGAACTAAGTGATCCTAGCTAATCCAACCCTTTAGCTTAAGGAATTTGCAACCTAGTTTTATTTTCCCTTTATAGATTAAATATTTATCTCATAATTACTTAGGAATTCCAACCACTTTCCTTGACATAAATTCAAATTAGGTTATGTTCAAAAAAATATTAGAGTCCCTTATGATCAATTTTGAGTTCAAATAGTCTCGCTACCAAATAGTGCTTTCATACCTTTAGTTCATGCATAATTATAGCTAGTTCTAGGTCATGGGTAGGGTAGTTGAGTTCACGATCCTTCAAATTCCTATACTTGAAAGAAATCACATGTCCCTTTTTCGCCAAAAATCCTCCTAACCTATCTAAAGAAGCATTTGTCTTGACTACAAGCACTTTTTCCAAGTCAAGAATTTGAAAATTTGGTAGGGTGGTAAGAGCTTCCTTTAATTATTGGAAGGTAATATTGTTTATCTTGGTCCATTAAAAAAATTTCCCCTTTTTTTGAAGAGAGGTTATGGGGTTAGCTACTCAGGAGAGTTTTTTTATGAATCTTCAATAATATCCAACCAATCCCATAAATTTTCTTACTTCTACCACATTCTTAGAGATAAGCCAATCTACAGTTGTTTGAACTTTGGTTGGGTCCACTACTATTCCTTGGACTAATATAATATGCTCGATATAGTGTAACTTTGGCTAAAATACATAAAACTTGGACAATTTCCCACATTGTTTATGTTCTCTTAGTATTTATAGTACTATTCTCAAACTCTTTGTTACAAGATGGTGTGTCCCTTGGTCTTCTTAGTATTTATTGAAAAATGAATGCCAAATTGTCACAACTTACCTATGTCAAAGACAATTCTAAAGGAGCTACCCTTCCTCAGACCACAACTGCACTCATTGCCTAGTTGTAACCATTAAGTATCTCTTCAAACATACATCACACTACAAATATTGTCTATATAGTGAAGATTCACTCCATTTTCAACTTTGTCATTGCAGGGTAGCCACAAAATATAAGTTTCAAACTCATTTGACGACATGTCAAGTATGTACATAACAACATGGGTAAATTTTTTTGGAAATAAGTCAACATCAAAATAAATATAACTTGTGGAGGAATGGATCTTTTTCCCACATAAGAGCACATTGTTGTTGCATTAACTAACCTCCTTATGACATGAGTTGAAGTGAATAGAGAGAATATTCAGCTCACATGGTAATACAAAATATGCCATACCCGCTTGTTGATTTGCACATGTGTAAACTCTTCCTCATGCACATAAAAAAAAACCTTTGAAACTCTAACATATTATAAAGTTGAGAAACATGTTGATCTTATTTTCTCACATGTTACTACTCAACATCATTGATATTGATATGTTGATCCTAAGTGAAACACTTAAATTCAAGAATATCATCATCCCAACGCAAAAGATCACATCTTCATCTTGGATGAAGACCTCACAAATAGTCTTGGTAATCTCAAGGACAATAGACAATCAACATACATCATTGTTACATGTATTGATACAATCTACATTAGTAGAGATGTTGGAACCATGAGACACTTCAAGCAAATAACTAAATTCTTCAAATTGTGAGAAGAATGACT
This sequence comes from Sequoia sempervirens, assembly GCA_007258455.2. NCBI lineage: Eukaryota > Viridiplantae > Streptophyta > Pinopsida > Cupressales > Cupressaceae > Sequoia > Sequoia sempervirens. The sequence continues at coordinate 26,014 of VDFB02302151.1, read as the reverse complement.
ATGACATCTTCAAACTCATAACATGAATCATCCTCCACATCATCTACTACACTAGTGTTATCATTTGTAATTTTATTTGCATGTGCACTGGTGTCCATGTCATCATACGCATGAACATCTTTAGCAACCTCAACACCAAAAAGGGGACAAAAGAAGGAAAGACATCAAACAAGAAAGAAATTTCTTGTTCACCACCTTCATCATGGACTAGTGTATGCTCTGAGTAATCAGCTCCATAAGTTGATTCGTCCAGAAAAATGCTGGATACACACTCTCCCTTGTTCATTTCACCGTGATGCACAACACTGAATATTGCCGCTAAGGACGATCAAAAAAATCTTTAGGAAGGGAGTTAGTGAATAAACCACTGGTGAATGTATCAAGGACAACCATTGCAATGGAAAAAGTGGCCAATATGACTATTTCACACTTATTTGGCAATATCTCTGAACCAAGAATTTACTCTTGCACACTTTATTTTTGCACCATCAACCAGACAAACCTCACACACAGATTTGATGCCTTTATTAACGAAAATCAAATATCAGATTTCATAGAGCTTAAATTTTTGGAATGCTGGAAAGCAAATATTGATTTACAACTTAACCCTCTTGATCCTATAACATAAGTTGGGACCATTCATAAATGCCACAGAAATGTATAGGAAATAGGACATACAAACAACCACATACTCTGGAGATGGTAACTTCTTTATTCCATAGAGATGTTTTAAAATGGTTTGTATTTTTGTGTATATAAGTTGCAAATGTTGCATGCGATTAATGTTTGCACAAATTTTATGAGCTCAGTGGTTGCTATCACAAAAATAGTAGAGGCAATAAATGTTCCAGATGATTAGATAGGAGGAGATCCATGTTTGCCACTTGATTATTCATCAATGGGGATAATTTGCAGCCAAGATGATCCTTCGTGAGTCATTATCATGTAAAATTCCTTGCTAATATCTAAAATGCATAAAAATTCATTGGATCATATATCTATGCTATTATCTAACAGACATGAATCTGAATATCAAAGCATAACTTCATAGGATTCCGATATTTTTTGTGTTTTGCAAAAATCTAACAAACATGAATCTGAAAGGGGGAATAAATACAAATATAGTGAACATAACAACACAGAAATAGTTGGTAAGAGTTTACATAGCCGTGTACTAGTTCTCTTTTGTAGAGAGAAGGCCAAACTACCTTTTGATAAAAGTTTATTACTTAATAGTGTTACTAACTCTAAACTGTCAGTTAGAAATGCTAGGAAATAATAATATGTCTGGCCATAAATTCCAGACTATTATAATAGTCTAAGACACCTTTGACTTTATAAAATACCTTGTATGAATGAGAAAGGTAGTTTTTTCTACTTCTTTGCCAATCTTTTCAATTTTGTTGGGCTGACAAAGGCAACTGCAAATCAGCCTACCAGAGAAATTCCAAGATCATTGGAGACAGACTTGGAATTTGGCAGTCACTTCATCTGTCATTGAAAATTTTATGACCATCTGGTCACTTAAATACCTTTCATTTTACGTTTTAAGAAAAATATAAATTGTCAAAAAAATATAATTTATGAAAAAAATTATATATTAATTTTTTTTATGATCATTGTAAAATTTCAACTTTCAAGTATAAATTATAATAGAAACACAATGAAAATAGTTTTTTTATTGCTAGGACAATGGCTATGTAACTAGCATAATTATCATATTATCTTAAAAGGTAAATGATGTTTGTTCAAAAAATATTCAAAATTCTTGTTATGTCATTAGTCATATGGATATATTATATATATGTATTTAAAATGAATGTTAAATTAGAAAGCAATGATAACTATCACTAATTATTGTAAAAATCTTAAATTTACTATTGCATTTTGAGTAAGTTTCTAAATTCACATTAAAAAATATTCAAGAGAATCTTGTTAAAAATAATTTAAAAATTAAAAACAATTATATTCTATCTTTCAAAAGATTTTAAATTAATCTATATTTCTATAATAAACATTATAAAATTATATATATTAGTATTGTTATAAATTAGAATACTATATTGTATTTACTTATAATAATTATTTAGAGTTTATTAATAATTTAAAGTGTTACCGTTATACAAAAATATAGCAAGTCAATCTATACGACCTTTAAGTCTAAAAATGCAAAAACAGCCAAATAAACCATCAAATTCCAAGACTGATTTGAGAAACTTCAAATACTAAATCAACTGTATGCTTACCAACTACACTATCTAATTTCATCCATCATAACCTTTTATTATATAACTAGCCTACTTTCGTTCCACATCACACGATGGCTTATGCTTTTTAAAATGGTTGTTTTTATTGAGCTTGTGTTTTTTGGTTAAAAAGATTTCTTTAGGACAATAAATTGGAGGGAATCGTCTCAAAAGGATTAGTGAGACCTTTAGTACGCCGATTTTCTTTCCCCTTTCTATACTTCTGATTTTCAACTGGACAATCCATCAATAGGAAGAGTGTTTTATGTTCTTGCATGTTTGTCTACTCTTTAATATGCTACTTCTATACAATTGACTACTTTCCACATAGAAATAGCACAAGAAAGAAAATAGCACAAGGCAACCATACCGTTGATCCTCAAAATGGTACTCAAGTAGGAAGCTACAAAATTGAAGGTTTGGTGATTGGACTTTTAATTGGGTGTTCGGTGGTGTTTGTTTTAGTCATCCTTCCAGGTATTTTGTTATGAAGGCACAAACACCCATCACAACCACTTCTGACCATAAATGATCCAATTTCATCACAACAACACATATTTGCCAGTGTTTCTTTAAACTCTAGTATGTGAAAAGAAGTCCATTATTATTATTGTATAACTATTTAGTGTTTCTATTTTTAAATAGGAGAGATTTTTTCTTTTCTTTTTCACCTTGCTTGGCACCTTAAAGAGTAAAATGATTCTCACAGGTTGGCTATAAAATACATAGAGGAAGATATTAAAATTTCTACTAGTCACTATTCCACACTCGTTGGTAAGGGAAGATTTGGATGTGGTCAAAATACTTCGGAGTGATTCTAATCAAGGCCAACAAGAATTCCAGAATGAGGTGCGTACTCTTACATAGATTCAATAAATCGTCTATGAAAGAATTTTGCTTAAATTTCTCATTATTATTCTCTTAGCTCCAAATTCTCCAGTAACAAAGTGTTGTCTTTGGTTTCCGGTAGCCAAAACTAGAAACACCTCTTGATTGGCATACAAGACTGAATATTGCTCAATAAGTCGTAGTTGGTAAATTGTTTGTGGTAGAAATAACTGATTTACATCTATTTTTTTTATTAAATAGTAAAACGGACCATATATCACCCATTTTACACATATTTTGTAGGTTTTCTCTACCTACATCAGTGTTGCTATCCTCTAATCATACATAGAGATATAAAGTGTAGTAATATACTATTGGACAACAAAATGTCTTCCAAGCTACTTGACTTTGGCATATCAAAACTAGTATAAATTTTTAATGGTTATACATTAATCGATGTGAAAGGGACTATAGGTTATCTTGATCCTGAGTATTTCACATAACACTATAACATTTCTTTTTTCTTGAATATTCCTAGTCTAAGTACTCTTGAATATATTTTTCACCTAATTATGAACATAGGGAACGATAAAATAGTAGATTAAAATGTGGAAACTTTCATGTAGATACTTTGCAACATCATCATTAAAAAAGAAGACTGGTGTCTATAGATTTGGAGTGGTTTTATTGGAAATGATTTATTGAGTATCACCCAAGGATAGAATAATCTGTAATCCATCTAATTGTAGCCTAATTCAATATTTCCAATCATTTTTAGATATGTTTATTAACAACATATTGAAAAAAGCATTGCATTACACACACAATCTTCTTTCATGTGGAAAACTAGAAGAGCTTATGGACTCTTCATTGGGTGGTCGATATGACATAGAATCAACTTGGAAAGTTGCAGAGGTTGCATACCTGTGCATGGAAAAGGAGTGAAAAAATAGACCCAAAATCAGTGTACTAGTGAAAGAATTGGAAGAAGCTGTGACACTTGCTAATCGTGATAACAATTATTCTGCTTCATATACCGGGGTCTTTTCTAATATGGGTGAGATGCCCTGCCCTAGGTAGTAAAATCTTATATTAATATTTTGTCTGGTTATGGATCAATTGTAATTAGTTAGTTTACACATCTTTAGGCATAGTTTGTGTAGTTTTAGAATGTTGTGTGACAAGGATCTCAAGCTATAGGCTGTATTTTTAATAATTTTTTATCAAATAAACTATATTTAGAGTGGGTTGGGTAACACCATGTTGCCCTGAGAAGACCAACATTTATTTCTTCATATTTATCTTCTTTCTAATGAATTTAGAACACATATTTTTTTTATGTGTTCAATTCCAAACTAGTATAGTTGGGATAAGCAAACTAAACCAATAGATAAGAGAATGTGTTGGAGATGAGAGACTAGTGCATTTGAAGACATTTTAGAAGTCTTATCCATTTTTTTAATTTATTTTTTGTAGTGTAGGAAAAACCATCTCTTTTTCACACTTAATTTGGGAATGAATAATTAATAATAAATGAGTTTAATTATGTCTTAATTTGGTGTTGTAATATGTTTTACATATTTACATTAAGTTTAGGGCCTTTTTAATTAAAATGGACTTAATTGTGCCTTATTTTTGGTGTTGTAAGGTGTATCTATACACTTTCACATCAATCTAGGGCTTTATTAATTGATTAAGGTTAATTTATCTTAATTGGCCCCTTTAATTCAAATCCAAGTCTAATTAATTGCAAATTATGAGGGATAAAACCCGACATTCATAAATGTCATAACATAAGGTTTAACATTAAGCAATGTGTGTCCTACGCAAGTGGTTTGGCTATTATTCAATGATTTCAAATGTACATTCAAATGTTGGCTTGTGATATTTGAATTTCGAGAATTAATGTTAAGATATGTATAAATAAGAGGTCATTTCACTTAGTTTCACCTAGAAAAATTTCAAGAGAGCATCCTATATTTTCAAGTGTTCAAATTATCCTAGAGAAAATTTATGAGATCAAGAGCATTTCAAGAGCATTTTCAAGGCATTCAAGGGAAAAATTATTGAAGATTATTGTAGCAATCAATATTCCATTGTCATGTCAAAGATTTATTTCATCATACATGTTGCTTGAGCTAATATGGTGATGTAGGGTTCAAGATCTATTCAAGCATATCAAAGGCATTGTTTCAAGACAAGTTTCATGATCAAGATCTACATCCATTGAAGCCAACTCATGCAAGTTTGCAGATTTACAATCCAAGGTTCAAATGAGGTTTGGTGAGTTGTTACATAGTGTTGTTCATTCATCATTCCTTCATGATATTTTGTTTCAAATTTCAGGGTTTAATTACCAAATCGAGGTTTGACCAAAACAAACCCCCATTCACCTAACAAACAACATTTTTCTCTTTGATGTATGATTACAAATTTTAGGTTAAAGATCTTTTGAAGAGAAAAATTGAAGAATGTTGCAAAGTTGTCAAAGTTGCAAGAAAAGTTGTCATATCATGGAAACTCCTTTACATAATTTATTTTCCGTTGTCTAATAGTGGGAATCAGGAATCTAGGAGTCCAGACACAACAAAAGAGAACCCAAAAAGCATTTTTTAGGAACCCTAGCTAGGACCCATTCGCTATAGGGTGAATGAGTCCTTAGCGAACTTCAAAAGGTGACTTTTGGTGAAAGGTACACATTGTTTTCTCCTTTTGATTAATGTTTCTGTCAGATTTGATTACTATTTTTCATTTGCACTTTATAGCTTGCATTTTGGAGTTCGTTTGATGGTTACAATGTTTCTTCCCAAAGTGTTATTTGACTCATACCCTCGTCCTTGCATAGATAGGAAATTTGCATATTCACACCTTGATTTGATTCACCTAAGGGTTGATTGCCATTTCATTGTGTGGATCTCATTTATTTGAATGAAATTAGGGAAATAGGTCTTTGTGGTGAACCAACACATTCATTTCCCACATCATTCTTTCCCCCTATTTCCCCGTTATTTCATTTCTTAGCTACATAAGCTTTACCACATGATATGGGCTAAGGAGTAATTTCTTATTTCTTTAAAGTATGGGTGATTTATACTTCAAATTTTTAATTTTTAATTCTGGTTAAATATTTTTTATTAGAGTTATAAATAAGAAATGTTGGATATACACTCTTCCTTGTTCAAGTTTTACATACAACCAATTTCTATGGTGACTTTTTGTGGAGCTATAAAATATGCTCAAGTTTTGAATAGTATCACTTCAACATTCATAAAAGAGTTTTGATTATTTGGTTTTATGATGTAATTATTTTTTAGGTACACACAGTTGCTTCGCTTTATCTAAATACCTATTGCAACTCCTTTAGCTCACTTGTGTAGTTGTACTCTAATGTTTTGTGGTCAAAATGACTTTGATCACCTACAACATCAACTACTACACATTTAGTTGAGTTGTTACCTAGGAAAAGTGAAGGAGGAATCAACTTCTACCAATATGCTCTATGATGTTTTTATTGAGACATAGATCTTTCTTGTTACACTTTTTCACAGTTCGTGTCATAACTCTTGGGTACTTTTTTGTTGTAAATTTACTCTTGTTGGGTTCCTTTGGAATTCAAACCTTGGCATAAAAATACATGTAAATTTTTTTTTATTACATGTAAATAGATTTTGAAGGGGCCCTGAAACCCTTTACAAAAAAGAATAGTTGAAGCCAAAGATAATTAAATAGAGAAAACAACATCCAAAAAGAAACAAACCATCAACAAGACAACAACCAAAACACAACAAGCCATCAACAAGACAATAGCCAAAAAGGAAGGACAAAAAAAAAACTACATATTCTTCATAATATTAGTACCTTTCATGTCGCTCTCAATAATCTTCTAATGTGCATCCATGACTTCAGACATTTCTTTAGCAAGGACCCTGGCCTACATCTTGGTCTTATTGTGAGTTCTAGCACTGGGCCCAACCACATTTACCTCATTAACCAAAACATTTTGTGAACTAGTAGCCTTGTCAACCGAAGCTTCCTCCACCACTTGCCTGTCACCAACAACATCTTTCTCACTAGGAGCTACCTCCATTTGTTTCCTAGCCTTCTCATTAAGAATAGACATGCCAATTGTTAAAAAAATCAAATTTAGTTTTCAATATTTTAATCTTTTAACTTTACTAATATTTATTAATGTGGATTTACTATGTTCAAATGATCATCCTACATAGGTACACATTGCCACATTTTAATTTGTTTCAAATATGCAACATGTACATGTATCAAAATTTATGTTTAATAACACAAAACTTTATATATATATATATATATATATATATATATATATATATATATATGAAGTTTTTGGTGCAGATGAGTGACTTTAGGAAATCATCTCGATTAGATCATCTTTGTTTTGTGTTGACAACTATACAACTTGGAACACCTTAAACTCAAGTAAACCAATATATATTGACCCTAAAATTACATATGTATAGATAGTTTTGACTTAAAGCTGCATTATTTAATTTCTATTTATTTATTTTAATTTACATCCATATAGTTTAATTCAATTGTACATGTGTTAAACAATATTGTAGATGCAGGGAGGTTATGTGAGATCCATGACTAACCAACCACAAGGTGTGGCAAGTGCTCCTCCATCATCAATGGTTATGCATGAGCTATTTTTATGCATGGAAATTTGATGTTTCATTTTTCTATTATTAGAGAAACTCCATTGTATTCTATAGTATATACACATGTTAGCACATAAAAGTACATGTGTAGGGATTGAGTTTTATAAGAGATACTTTTTTAAAAATATTTTTAACAATGAAGGTTTATAATTTCATTGGTTTAGCTTAATTAGTGAGGATGATGCAATGGTTCTTAAATATGTCATTTAGAAAGGCTCAAATTATTTAGAGATGTGATTAGGTAGGATTTATCAAGTTAGGTGCTTTGATGAACCATTTCATTCTACTTGAAACAAATTAGCCAAAAGACAACCTTTATTTTAGGTGTATGCTTGCTCATCATGTTATATGCATAGGTGCAAATATCTATGCAATATAATTATTTTCATCCAAAATATAAAAGACAACCAATGGAAAAGGTTTTTTGAAATGATTCAATTAATAAAATTGAAATCAAACCTTAGGAAGTAAATTAAAATTATTATTTTAAAAACATGTTGAAAACAAATTAAGAAGGGTGAGTGAGAACCAATGAATGATGCAAAAGATAAGAATTTTAAAACAAATTGATATATTTAAAGTTTTTGAATTTTGAAATAGTAATTATAAAAAATGATATACAATTTTTGTATGGATTTTATTTAGGTTTTTTTAGTTGTTTTAATTATTTCTTTAATTACTTTTAATTATGTCCTTTTTTTTTATTATTTAAAATTTTAAATTGATTTTTGGGTTGTGTTGTCTGGGTAGGGGCTATGTGTCTCAAAGTATGATCTTGTCCTTGCACATATGTATTAAGTGAATCTATGTGAGATTTGATGAAAGGGTCTATGAAGGTAACAATGAATAAAGGAAAACATTCAAGGATGCTTTGCAAGAAGAACTTGAGGAACCACCCAAATATGCGAAATTCAAAGTGGGATTCAAATGAGACGATGGAGATGTCGTTATGGGAGGAGAAGAAGGGACCAATGTAGGAGTCTAGATGATAGAGGTAAGGATCATATTTTTTCTAGGGTACTTTGTGTAAGTCCTAATGGAGAAATGCTATTAAATGTTGTGAAAAAGGAAGAAAATAGGCTTAAGGATATTGCAATTTTTCTTTCCTATATGGATGTAAATAATCTACTCTCAAGATTTTTTTGATAATTAGTTGAATAATGTTTAGGTTAAAATACTAGGCCTCTTTATTTCATTCTATCGAATGATCTATAAAGGGCTCTTTTTGTGTTTTAAGAAAAAACATAACATGTAAAAAAGGGATTTGGAAAAATATTTTTGGACTATTGGAAAAAGATTTTTGTACTATTGGAAAAACTCTTTTCAAAGTTGTGGCTTGGTCTCCAAACACCACACAAGAAGAAAATATGTTTTTCTTTGTACCTAGTTGGCTAAATATTGAGACTTTTCCTCATCAAATATGGATGTTCCTACCCCAACTTCTGAAACCTAATGGTAAAAGTTTCCAGATAGAAGACACTTGGTTTTTCTTGTCTTATATGAATGTTATAATTCTTGTGTCTCTCAATACTGGGGTGCAAATCCATAAAATAATTGAGTTTTATTTGGAGGGGAAGATCTTTCAATGTGAAATTGAGGCTTTAGGGGAACTAAACTAAAATTTTTAAAAAAAATTGATGGGCATAAAAAAAGGATTACCCTAGAGTCAATAAGTTTGAAAGGAACCTTAAACCCTCTAAGGCTCCCTTTAATAATTTGGGACCTTTTCTCTCCCCAAGAGATAATCCCCATCCAAGGGACTTTGACAACAAGGATAAGGAAGGAAATCACAGTATTGAGGAGAGTTCTCATGTTGGGGATAAAGCCCATAATGAGGAACCATTGAACCTTGATAGTGTTGATGAAGAGATTATTGATAAACTTAGCTAGAGAAGATATGTCGACCATGAGGATGGCTTGGATAAAACAAATGAATCTCCGAGAAAATAAAACATAATCCTCATATGAAAAATGCTCAATAAATTGTATTAGAAAAGTTAAAAGAGAAAATTAAAGAAAGGAAAAATGATTGAATAGAAATAGAATGTCAGACCCTCCTAAGGTTACAAATTCAGTAGATTATGAAGGCTTACCATTGGATTATAAAGTGAACAATGTGGATAGAAATATGAATTGCTTCAACCCTCTCTATCAAGAGGTTCTTGTTGAGGAAGGAAATAATGAAGGTTTAAACCTAAAAGAAGAGTAGAAGAGGAAGAGAAAACATGTTAACTATAGAAGTAACAACTCACAGAAGCCAGAGAAGAAAGGAAAAGGGGCAATCATCTCATATTTTTTTGATAGGTTATATAAGAATCAAAATCTTGACCCCTCACCCTCAAAATGAGTTTTAACTATGCAAGTTGGAACATTAGGGGACTTGAATCTATTGATAGAAAATTTTTCTTAAGGGCTCTTTGCAATAATAAAGACTTGGACCACCTAATGGTGCAAGAGGTTAAAATTATGAGATTATAGCTAAATAATACCCTAAGGTTTCTATGGAAAGGCTCTATGTATTTTCACACAAATCACACCAAAGGTAAGGGTGGTATAACCATCCTTGTGGGTCAAAAGTGGGAAAACTCTATTGTCAATTTTGGATTCTCTCCATGTAATAGATGTCTATGGATAAATTTTCAAAGGAATAAATTAAAATTTGGAAGATGCTCCATGTATTATCCTAATGATTATAGGGAAAGAATCGAGGTTTGGAAGTGGCTTGCATCTGAATTTTCAAAATTTCCTTGGATTTTTGGGGGAGACTTCAATATTGTGGAACAAAGAGAAGATAAAGTTGGGGGCTCTATTTGAGCAAGGAATGGTAATGATAAATTTTATAGGTATAAGATGAAGAATATATAGAAGTTTTTTAGCTCACTTGCATTATATAAAAAGGAGAGAGAGAGAGAGCATATGGAATATACTTAGTGTAATAACTAACTTGGGAACAAGAGAATCTATTATAGACTTGATAGATTTAATGCTTGTGAGAACTTATTTTATTTTGATAGAAAAAAGGACTCGAAATGTGTATGGGTTGAGCCTCGCACACTTTCTTTTCATCTCCCTATTGAGGCTAAGATCATATTTAAAGATGTTGAAAATATGGCTGACATCAAGAAAAATAATTTTCTTAAACTTAATAATAGAATCTATTGAAAAACCCTAATTGTATTGGTGGTATGGCTACTATCAAGAATATTAAGAATATTTTTTTCCTAAGGGGTCTGTAATAGGAACCTAGGATTATCTTGTTGTGAATTTAAAATATCTATTGAGGATCATTGGCAAAAAAATTTCTATAAGAATTAGGAGGAAAGAGTATGAACTATAGAATAAAATCCTAGAAGTAGAGGAAAGAATTCAAAGTGACAAACATAATGAAGTGCATGTGCAAAAACTTAGTGAAATAAAACATAGACTTTGTTGTCATCAATTCAAGAAATCTCAAGGGGTAAGGGCCAACCTAAACTGGCTGAAAGATGGTGACATAGGTTGCAAATTATTTTTTAACATGCTTAGAGTAAAATATATAGTGTAATATTTTTTCCCACTATGGGATAATGATAAGTGGTTGCATAACACATATGATACTATAAAATTCTTTCATGCTTTTCATAGACAATTATTTTGCAAATGATAAAAACATAAGTTGTGTCAAAGCAAAAGAAATATATGTAAAAATTTAATCCCAAAGAAGACTAGTCCTAAAATGGCTACTTATATATTTTTTTTAATAATCCAATTTCAAAAGATGAAATATCCTTTGCTATTCTATCTTTTAAAAATGAGAAATCACCTAGACCAAATGACCTACCTATTGGATTCTTTAAAGCTAATATGGATTGGATAGTGATGATTTGTATACAATGTACATATAATGAAGCATTGAGAAAGGATCTTTGGGTAAAATTTCATTAATAGGAGAATTATCAAACTATTAGATGCACAATACAACTAAGAGGGGGTTGAATCAATTGTACATTTTAAACATTCAATCCCTCAATATATTTTCAAACCCTTATCAACCATTAAACCCTTATTGTGAATTAACAAAATGTAAACATGAGAAATAGTAATACAAACACATAAAACAAATAAGAACACTATATTTACATGGAAAACCCAAGAAGGGAAAACCACGGTGAGGATTAGCTCACAATATAAAGTAATAGAAACACCAAATACAATGGGCTCACTGCTAGAGGGCTCACTACCCAAAGGAAAGAAGCGCTCAATGCCAAAGGGCTCACTGACTAGGAGAAAGAAGATAGATGAATGGGGTGGCTCACTACCAATTTGAAGTTCTAACAATGCATCTCTCTTATGACGAAGATACAATTCCACTTAAGCACAAATAACTCATTGAATAGACTAAAATGTAGACACCTTCTACTCACTGCATCTCGAAGTCATATGCATTAAATCTCACACTCTGATCACCACACTTGACCACTCTCACATCTTCACATCACACACCTTCTCTGCTTAATCCACACAACAACTCACCTTGTATTTGTACCATTCTCAACATTGAAAATATTCTCCAAGGTTGGTTATACACCTCAAATGTGCAATTATAAAATAGTGACTTTTTTTTAATATTCCATTTCTAAGTGCTTCAAATTTTAAGGTAAAATGTGAAAAATTCTAAAAATAAAGGAAAAAAATTCCACTTTTTGGCCAAAAAGTGGACTCAACTTCTTGCACACACTCGAGAAATATGGAGCAAGCTCATTTCTCCTAGATACCCTGTTTCACTAGACAAACATACTGTCAAACACAACTTCCACTATAGAATGATCCAGAACATGAAAATCTAAATATAGAAATCTAAAAACCTCTAATCAACATATTCAAACCACATAGGCATAACTTCAACCATGAAGAAATGTGAAGCAAAACACTAAACACCACTTTGTCCCACTAAACTTTATTTTATTCAAATTTTCTCTAAAGCATTTGGAAACAGAGTGAACCAATTGCATCAACAATAGTAATAACATCTATGCAACACATTTGTAGCATCTACAACATCTCTCATCAACTATATAACATCCACCTATCTCTCCAAACAGAACTTCAACAACTATATTGAAGTAAGACACCAATGACAACACCAAAATTGTGTTGACATCAATACTGAGAACTTTGAGCTTCCAAAAAATCCAATGCTATGGGTTGAAATCATCAACACTAGTATCATTCCAACACTCTCTTCATAAAATTGGTTGACACCAATAACAACACCCAAACAACTTACAAACAACTCAAGCTTCCAAAAATCTCCCTCTTTGCAATTGATGGCAACACCAATTCTAACCATCAACAAAAAAATCATACCAACAACAACTTTGAAATAAGTAGTACTCCCCCTGACTGGAATATCTATCACTCTTCATATTTTCATTCTTTTTCTCTTGAACACTCTCCTCCTATGGTCTTCAGACCATATTCTCTTTTGCATTATTCAACCAACTCTCTCCCAAGTAACTCTAGCTTTCTCTTACAATATTTTTATGAACTATGGTTTTTCAACCAACTTTCTCCCTCTTTGACATCAATGGAAAAGAGCCACAGACTCATCCAACTCTCTTTCCTGTATTGAACTCTTTTTCTCTCCCCCTTTGACAACATTCAAAGGGAAACACCTGCACCTTTCACACATCATATACATAGGATTTTTCTTTTTTGTTTACCCTTTTGATATCTACATACACCACTTGCAACACTAGAAAGTAACTACAATGCACTCACTTTTGTGCATACTCACCCTTAGGGGAATATAATATGCTTCATCTAATTTCACCAACCAACCATACTACTACCTACTCTCCCTAAGAGATAGCCTTATCAATCCAGAACAAAAGATTAAATATTGAATTGCTCCACTGGACTGATGCACACTCTTATGCATCTAGTTGAAAGGAGGGGTAGTAACCCCTAACTTATATAAAAAATACCCAAATGTATCTTTTGGAAGATCCTTTAGGAAAATATCTACAACCTAATCCTTTGTAGTCACATACTCCAGCTTCACCTCATTTTCTACAACCTTTTCTCTTAGAAAGTGTTACTGGATTGAGATATGCTTTGTCCTTGAATGCATCACCAAATTATTTGATATATTGATAGCACTTGTAATGTCACATAGGATAGAAATAGGTTCATCATACAATATTCCAATATCCTTCAATGTCTTCTTCGTCCACAACACATGTGTGCAACAATATGTTGTTGCAATGTACTTTTCCTTTGTAATAGATAATGTTATCAAGTCTTGCTTCTTACTAAACCATGAAACCAATCTTCTTCAAGAAAGAAAGCACCTCCACTTGTACTTCTTCTATCATCCATACAACTTACCTAATTTGCATTAGTATAAGAACTTAAATAGAAATTACTATCCTTTGGATACCATAGACCAAGAAAGAAAGCACTTGTAGACACCGAAAAAGTCCTAATTAATACTATGCATTTGATTCTGATAAACTAACACTGTTTCTTCCTAAATCACTTCAAATTCACCAATTAATTAAATAATCAACATTATTTAATTAAATCCAACAAATTTAGCTATTAATTAATCAAATAATTAATTTTATTGGATTAATTCACCCTTCTTCTAATTAATTTTCAACATATTTAATTAAATAATATCATTTTGTTAAATCCCCCTAAGTCCTCTCATTTGATTAAATCATTCAAATCAAATGTCACAATCCCCTAACTCATTCAAATTAATTAATTCTGAATTAATTAATCCTAAATCACTTTCTAATCAGCATTAATAAATCCTCTAGCTTTTAACTCAAGAGTTAAATCAACCCATGGTCAACTAACAAGGTTACACATGAAATTAATTTCTTTTAATTAACTAATTCCTCTATTTATCCTCGTAATGGAATATTCCAATGAATATTCCTCTCAACCACCTCTCATTCAATTTCCCTCCAAAGATTTCAAAAATCTCTTACATCCTTAATAAATTCTCTTACATTTTCAATAACTCTTCTTACAACATTTCAAATCCTCAACCACATTCATTCAATTCTTCTTACAACTTTTCAAATCCTCATCCATTCTCATTTACTTCTCTTACATCGCCCTCCACTCACACATTTCCCAAAATGTTCTCTACCTTCCTCCAATAGAATTGTGACACTTGGCACATTCTCATTGGCTCCCATTTTATCCCACATTCACCAATTTCTCTCATTCTTCAACCCTTTAATTTCTATAAATAGAAGCATTATCTTCACAATATACATCCACAACTCCATGCATTCTTATTATAGGCATTTTCATACTTAGCATTTCATCACTTTCATCTCTTTTTATCATAATTTCATCATTTGGAGTCAATCTTACACTTGGAATCACATTAAATCATCAAAGCTTATCAAAGGGATTGGGTAAGGGCTTCTTTCCACATCAAAGGAGCACCAATCCCCCTATGGGATTGAGGTTTTCTTAAGTTAGACTAGATTACATGCTTTGTTTTGATTATTTCAAGTTTTTATCATGTTTTCTTGTCTTCTTGATCAAAGAATCTCATAGGGAGTGTTTGATTTGGTTTTCTAACATGTTTAACACTTTTTTGATGTTTCTTGTTAGTTGATTTCAGATTTGACACTCACAACACCTCCACTTGTACTAAATGCACATTTAAAATAACACATTCCAAACTTTCCATTTGCATTATAATTGAATATTATAATTCTTCCAATACATTTAAAATATCAAGATAACATATCTTGCATTACAACTTCCATAGAAATGGATATAAGAAAACATACATAGCTCCTTGAGGTTCATTAGCACTAGTAACAAATGGTCTAGGAAATCCCCTACAAATCTCGATTGCCAATTGATGAGGAGAAGCATCAATCAAGTGCTTTTTCGCCAACCACGAACTCAAATGTAGTGCTCCACACATTTGTCACATATGGCAAGATGGCCCTACCCTTCAACAAAGAGATTGGTTGGTAAAACCAAATAACAAATATCATTTTTGACCTTAGTATTGTGCCCTACAATCCAAAACCTAATCATATGGTAGCTACACCTACAAGTATGAAAATCATGAACTAGAGTGTTTATACTGGACATGGTGAACCTTGATAGTGTAAACAGTGGCTACTTACACTACTTTGGGCAAAGTTTCATATAAAAAGTCATCTCTTCACCCACTATCTTAGCTCAATTTGGTTAATGACCATTCATGTACTATGCATAGGCAATTTCCTTCTTAAGGTAATCTTTAACCCCAGGAACAACCTATTTCTTTTATAATAAACTACGCATAGGAAAATCCCCTTCTTAAGGTAATCTTTAACACCAAGAACAACCTACGACTATAACATTCCTACTAACTCAAGTAAATCCTACTAATCAAGTAACCAAATAACATATTGTTGCATCATTGAGTGACTCTAGTACGAAAGGTATGATCCCAATTAAAAAAGTTCCCAATCAATGGTTTATCTCAACATTAAATGAATCCATTCAAAAGTACCAATAAATAACCTCAAATTAAAAGTAAAACCTTCAACAAGAAATGAATTCACTCAAATTATAATCTTATCAATAAATGACCTCAATCAAAATAATAATCATATCAATAAGTGACTCATTCAAAAGTATAGACTCAACAATAAAAGACTCTATCGAGGGTGAATTCTCATCAATAAAAGACTATTTGAAAAGTAGAATTTCATCAATAAAACGACTTCATGTCAAGAGTGTAAAACAACCAATCAAGTAACCATCCAATTCAATAGGGTATTCCAACCTATGGCTTCAATCAATAGTAATTCACAAATTCAAGTGATCAACTTAATCACTTAGGATAATTTCATCCTCATTTTACCTGGATTCCAAGATAAAACTAGTAATCAATGATTAGTCTGATCATGCAGGTTAATCTCAACCTATGTGTTTCAAACAAGAATCAAATAAACAACCCAATCAATTAGGTTATTCTCAATCTATAGTTTCAATCAATAATCAAGTAAAACAATGATCAAGTGATCATTTAAGTATAGACTAACAATATGGTTTGAATGTCATCTCTTTCTATCCATGACGAAAAGTCTTCATACCAAAATTGTTGTCATGTTTGCTAACTTCATTAACCTCTAGGTTTTTCCTTAGCATAATATGTTATCATATACCAATAACCTCCTACATACACTTATGATATGTTTATCGAGCAATTTCTATACTTCCTCACTTTTGGCTAAGCATTACCTATATGAGATCTATTTTTGATGTAGTATTTAATACTATCATAGAAACTTATTCCATAACACATGGAATACATAGTAATGAATAACTTAGTAACATATATAGACTCCATCTATCATAGTGATAATAGTAAATTCATTCAATCCTTATTATAGAGTATGTTCAATCCCTCAAATAAAAGCCTCAACAACTAGATCAAAAGTAATTCTTTTCTTTTCTTCTAACAATCAATCCATTTTTCATACAAGACAACAACACTACTCAATATTTTCAGAAACATATAAAGTATAAAAGGGCAGAACAACATGCCTATTAAATGCTAATCCCAAATGAAATAGATTGACTTCCAAGCTTAATCCACTCCAAGACTCTTCAGTATTTCTCCCAATCCACCTAGAAAATTATCACAACAACACTCTCTTAACTTTCCTCACAAACAACTCTCAACTTAAACAAGAATAACTCATACTAAAAATGAGAGAATGAAATTGAATAATGCGTCCAAATGAAGTGATATTCACTCCTATATATACATAATTATGAGACTTTGTTTCCTATGTTCAAGCTATGTTTATTGACACTTCTCAACTATAAGGTTCAACTCAACAATTTACTTCAATTGGTGGCCACAATTAAAAAACAATACCCGTCAGAATAGAACAACAAATCAACTAAAAGAAAGAATTTCTTTCAGAAATGCAAGGTGAAAGATATAATAGATCAACTTCAATTATGTTAGCTTTAACATGACTTATTCCACATTTTACTTGGTATTTCATCATTGGACAATACTCAACAATTTAGACTTCTAATCACAATGTAGTTTTCATATTTTGGTGCCACCTATTCCTTCCATCGTGCATTTTGGTTTTTTGTTTAGGCTAAGTCAGTGACTAAATTCCTTTTAAATATCTCATAAAAATTTGATTGAGTCTTCATATATAATGTGTTGTATTGCATGTGTATCGCTTTATTCCATTTGATTGTTGCATTGCCATAGGCACATATTTATTGTTGTATCATTAATAATTTATATTGCACATCAATATTCATATATATTGTGCACTATATATTACTTATAGTATGTGCTTTAATGTTTTTAAAAACAACAATGCTTTATTTGAAAACATAACACTTTATTTTATATATATATCCATCAACTTCACAAGTATGCATTATTCGATATCTCAAAGACATATATCCATAAATTATCATTTTTCACATAATATCTTTACTTATCATTCACATATTAATATGTATGTATGTAAGTATGGAACATTGAATACATACTTACATACATGTATATTAATATTTATGCATGTAAATATATTATTATTTTAATTATCATAAAACCATATATCGACATAAATGAAGTATATATATATGTATACATATATATATACAAACATTCAAATTCTAACCTACTACATATATTCCAAGGTATAACTATAGACACTTAAAAATGTCTTGAATGATATACACTTGAATCTGATATATTAACATCACTTCATCCATTTTCTCTTCGCTTGTTTAATTAAATAAGCCTAATTATTTAATTAAATGCCTCATTTTCACCTATTAATCTAATTGACCTAATTGGGTTAATTCACCCCCTCCCACACTAATATTTCATCCGGTTTAATTAAATAATGCAAATTGTTTAATTTTAACCCTAAGTCCTCTTATTTAATTAAATAACCTAAACTATTTAATTAAATATCATAATTGCATCCCCTTTTCATTAAATAAATCAATAATTTAATGAATATTCTCGCATTCCTCATCTTCCACATTCAAATTTAGTTTTAATTAACTAAATTGCTAATTTCCCTCTCATCCATTTGCATACGAAATATTCTCCTATTTTCCCCCCAAAAAAGGTAATAATTATTCCAAACAAACTTTTAAACAACTTTTTGAAGTTGTTTCAAAGTGTGTTTGTTTGCATGATTGTGAGCCCTTGATCATTTCTTGATTAATGTGATCTTTGATTCTCATCCATGTTTCATCGTCCTTTCATTTGTGACAATTGATAGATCAAATCAATCTCATCTATTTCTTTTTCATTTGATCTCCATTAAATCAATTATTTAATGAATATCATATAATTCCCCTAATTTGCATAATTGAAACTTTGTTTTAATTATCAAATTACTAATTAAATATAATTTTCTCAATTGCAAGGGAATATTCCTTGGGAATATTCTTCCTTTGTACATTCCTCCAAAAGGAATATTCCCATGAAATATTCCTTCCCCTTTGCACAATTTAATTTGGTTTTAATTAACTAAATATATAATTTTCCTCACCCATGAGAATATTCTCTTTCTTCACTCATTTGAAAAAGGAATATTCCTCCTTACAACAAACTTTCAACAAGACTTCTTGTGTAAGTTTTGAAAGTGTGTTTGTTTGAAAGATTATGAACCCTTGATTCTTTTCTTGATCCATGTGATCATTGATTTTCATCCATTGATGAGAATCCTTGATCCATGTTTCATCTTTCCTCTAATTTTGACCATTGAATACTTTTTTAATCTTAAGAGAAAAACTTATGTTGTTAAAATCACTTTCACTTGCACTCACATTTAGCATCCTTTTAGGTTAATTTCTTGCATCATATTATCTTAGCTTCCATTAATGGCCTCCATGATAACATAGGTGCATACATTTAGCATATTTTGTAATTGGGGTTTTAATCTTTTAAAGCTTGCATACATTTAGAGTAGATTTATATACATCCATATTGATTATCTTAGCATTTAAATCATGTCTTATCACACATCTTGCATCGGTTTTGTCAATTCTCTTTAATAGAATCGATTAAAAAAAGCTCATTATCCAAGGGATTGGGACAGGGTCATTATTCCACATCAATGCGACACCACTCCCCCAATAGAATAAATTTCAATGGATTAGAATAGGTATTTTTGAAGCTTTCATGATTTAATATGTTAGTTTTAATGGATTATTAGTTTAGTTTATATTGGATGATCTTATTGAAACTGATAAATAGTGGATTAAATATGCCTTGAATTCATATGGATCAGGTGTAGTTAACCTATACTATGTCATTGGTCACATTTTGGTGCTAGAAGGAGGGCTTGAACTAATCAATTTGACAAATTTTTCTTTAGATTTTTGTTTACCTTGTATTTGCAGATACAACAACGTTTTTGGAGACTAATAGGAAATGACAAATTTGGGAAATAAAATTTGAAGTGAAGGAGCATATTATCATTTGAATATAATTGTAACAAGTGTTTCGACACTTGTGGGACAATTATAACCCATTTATGATGCTTAAATTATTTCATGTTTTAGGACCAAACTGGATTTTTTTGGGCTTTAAAATGAGCATTCAAATTGGTTAAAACTGAACCCTCACATCATTATGCTTGTTGGTTTAAAATTTAACAACTTCCACACTTCAAATTGGTGCTTAAAAAAAACTCATTTTGGTATGATGGATTAAAATGAACATGTGTCTGAATTGCTTGAGTATGTTTGTCATGTGTATCCAATCCTCTTGCAATTCGTGTGATCTTGGGTGAAGAGAAACACACAAGTATACCATGTCTTCTTGGAAGTGCATATCCTCTCCCCTTGTGCCTATTGGAAATCTTAGGTGACAAAAAAAAAATTACGCTTCAAACATGTGTTACCTTTAGAGGGACTGCCTCCCAACTTGTGAGAGGGAATGACCCAAGCGGTGCTTTCATTTTAGTCTACTATATAAATAGTCAGTTGTGACTAAAGTCATTAATCTACTGGTTGTGGTTGTCCCATACTAACAAATGTATCCCTTAGTATCCTTGTGATGCATTAAAACCCTTAGATATTTCTAATGGCTAGGAAGCCTCTTAATTGAGTGAATCACCGCATGTATGGCACTAGTTTATCTCGAATATGGTCATTAAAATCCTTGTTTGTAGTGGCTAACCAAGTCCAATTTTGAAATGTATTTTAAGGTAGTGCATTGGAGTAGCACTGCTCCAAGAAGTTACTTACCATGTACGGTTTTTTATTGAGGCAATAAAGAAAATGGGGAAGGGACTCCTTTGCTTGGTGTGTCAAGATGTTACATTTACTTGGAATAGCCTATTTGTCCATTTTATCTTCATAGATTAACCATCTCTTTCGATGATGGTAAGCCTACTAAGAAATACATAACCACTCTATCTAGGATTGTAAATTCTTGTGAGTCAGTTTAACACTTGATTGGTTCCAAAACAATTACAAACAAACATCAACAAGTCTTTTTCAAAATTTTAAACCCTTTGGTCTAAGTATGGATACCCTTTGAAAAGCCTTGATATTGATGCTTGTCCTAAGGATTTCTATTCTTAGAAACTTCTAAATATTTTGGTTTACATCTCAATTTATACATTCCAAAGTTAACCTAGGTAACTATGCCCCTACCTTAATCATTTTTCACAAAATAGACTTTGTGAAATTATAGACTTTGTGAAATTGATGATGTTTTTGACATAGATATTTAGTTTGAAACTTAAGCAAGACAATGTGTTTGTGGTAAAAATAAACTTGTTTAAGAAAGATAAATTGAAAAATTGAACCCCATATGACCATTTGGTGTTTGAAAACTCTAGTTGAACAACCAAACCTTACATCTGTTGTCATTCAACCAAACTTTGAACTAATTGAAGGAGAACAAATACATAGAATTAATAGTTTGAGCTTCACTTTTGAAAAAAATAAAAACACCAATCTAGTGGAGAAGCACAACATACGTCTTAGAAAAATGAGAGGAACAAGTCGATAGTATGGCCAGAAGGTCCATATTACCACCTCCTGCATGGCAATAAATATCCTCTTTTCATAATCTTGTGCTTCTCTAAATAATCTCTCATAAAATCAAAATTCCCAAGAGAAGGTCTATATTTCATTACTTCAAACTTAGGCATCATAGTCAAAGGTCCATCAAGAAACACCTTGTGAATCTCTACTGCAATAAGGACATTTTGGTAATGAATTTTTATAGACACCTTTCGATGAATGATCCAGAATTGTATGTACAATATGAGCCTCTCATTTAAATCAACATTAGTCTTTTGGATTGAGTTACTTCTATGGTCTAGCATCTTTCTCACTACCTTGGTCTTGTAAAACAAATAGTTCACTCTAGGTCAATAGTGGGTCAAACATCTTCATTCATCCTTCACTTCAACTATCTTTGCAAACTTTTGAACACACCAACACTTTTTGGACTTAGACATCTATCAACCCAAACCCTAAGTTAACTAATTTGCATGTGAAATGAATCATTTTTCGTGCATTTAGATTAGTTATCACTTTTGGACTAGTTTATCCTAAAGGTCAGAAGTCTACCTTAAAGATTCACAAAATCCATTAGCATCCTTTTTCCAAACATTAAGAAACCAAAAATTTAAGTCAAAAGTGTTGTCCCAAAACATTTACAAAGATCACTCCCCATATCATTCATCTTTTCATCTCGAACCATTATCACCATTGCTCCAAAATGACTTAAAGTGTCCCTTTTACCAAGATTTGAGTCAACTAGATAGTTCAAACATTACAAATCTCAACACAACTCTCCCATAGGTGACCCAAAATTTATGGTAAAGAAAAGATCACAACACAAGAGAATCATGGAAAAAGCCAAAGTCACATTCACCACAAGTGATACTAACCCTCAAGAATTTGATCCAAGAAGTAATTCTACCCCCTCACAACAATCCCAAAATCTAGAGGGACCATTTGAGGTAGAAGATGTTACAAACAACCCACTTCAACTTACTAAGGAAGAACTCTTTGAGTATAAACATGATCATCAAACCTTAGAAAATGTGGCTCCAATTTTTCTTACAAATAACTTGGCACAAGGCTTGAATCCATCTACGATTCAACCAACTCCATCCCTTGTGCCAAGTCAACCCTTAACATCTACTCTTGCAACTTGACTGGGAACCAACCTTGGTCTCACTTCATGTCTAGGAACAAACACAACTTTGGGTATTCACAACATGACCATTCCATTAACCACCAACCTTCCACAAAACACAAGATGAACACCAACATTTGGCAAAACACTTACATTCCACAATGCCACAATGACCTTGACATTTTGAGTGCAACCATCCTCATCCATCACCAAAAATACCCTAAGTGGCCTAATGTTACACAAGGTAATGTAGACCAAGTGCCTCAAACAAGACAAGAAGGGAAACTTATCACCCTCACGTAAGGGAAACCCATAACAAGTGGTTCTATCAACCACATTGACACATCGAAACAAGAGTTTATGCAAACTACTCAAGTCAATCCACCATCCACATCAAGCCCATCAACAATTCAAATAAAAAAACCTTGGTCACAAACCCCATCAACCAAGGCAATACCTTAGCTACACCTCAAATACAACAAGGGAACCCTTTCAATCAATTGAAAGGTCTGAATGTGCCATTTCCATCACACTACTAAAGGGTATGTGTAGCATCATGATGGGCGAAAAAGTGGCGATATGATGGGTATGTGTAGGTTATGTGGCTGACAACCTTTTTTTTACCCAAAATTGATGAAATGAAAAGGGTTTTTAAAGGAGATTCTCAGCTTTCCACCAATATAAATTATGCTTTACTTTGGATTTAATAAATAATTTTTATTCATTTTCTATTTGAATTATGACTAAAGTCTTGATTGATGAGGTGATTGAAAAACATCTATAGCTTTTCAAAGCGATATCACATTTTTTTTGAATCTGAGAGCGAAATAAAATCACATTCTGAATAGCCGCTACTATAGGATTAAAAAAAATCATGAAGTTTTGACCAAGTTAAAGTGAGTGGGACATGGGATTTTTATATTTTTTAAAAGTTGTAATAAAAAATCATAATTAATTGTGCCAGGAAAAAATTACAAAAATATGCATCACATGAGGACATGAGTCCTCTACTTATATCTAAAATATTATAAAAAAATTATCATTTTATTGTGGTTAGGGTGGTCAGACAAACACCTACTTCTCATTTTTTCCCTGAAATTTAAGTACTACGCATTGAAATTTCCAATTTTCACCAAATAGATTTTTATTTTTTAAAAATAAACCTAGTAGTTTAGAAACTACATTCAATTTGCTACAGATTCTATTCTTGCATATTTATGAAATAATACAGATAACTTATTCAAATTTTTATGTCAAGTTTCCTAAATCTATTTTTTCTGAATTTTTTGCCACTTAAGGGCTTGTTTTTTCCATGATGATCCTATGCATACCCTAAATGGCACCAACATCATCTTTCCCCTTGGTCCCACATGCCATGTAAAATAAAATGGGACCTCAATCTTACATTCCTCCACCTCAATCCACCATCCTACAAGGAATGATAAACCAAGGGAACCTCTAACCTCTCATCAACAACCCACAACCCACTCAAACCATAAGCACCCAAAACCCATCGTACATATCCCAAAAACCAACTGATTCTACATTACAAGCACATGCCTTAGCTTTACAACAAGCACAACAACAAGTAGCCCTAGCAACACAACAACATCAAGTAGCCTTAGCGCAACAATAAAAACATCAAGTAGCCTTAGCACAACAACAAAAACATCAATAAGCCCTAATAACACAACAACATCAATTAGCCTTAGTATCACAACAACAACAACAACAACAAGCCCAACATCAAGACTTAGTAGCACAACAACAACAACAAGCACACCAAGCAGCCTTAGCAACACAACAAGAAGACCTAGTAGCCCAACAATAGCAATAAGTCGAACAACAAGCTCAACAGTATGCCCAACAATAACAATTGCTTGCACAAAAACAACAACAGTAGGGTTTGTCCTATAACCTTCAACAAACCATCATCAATACAAACACGTTAGAAACATATACGCCTCCACCACCATCATATCATAATCCTGCGTACAACCCATTCACTATCCCACAATATGCAACATATGGTCCTCCACCAAACCCACAAGATGATATAGCATCACAACTTAAGGTGTTAACACAAGAAATGCAGGATATCTAGATGGGAAAAATGAGGAAGCCCCGTACACAAAAAAAATTATGTACATATCCATTGCATCAAAACATCACAATGGTACCTTTCCCTCCCAGTTTTGAGGTTCCCAGATTTGATAACTTCAAGGGGAGAGGAAATCATGTGGATCACATCAAGGAATTCAATGACATCATGTGCATGGAGGTGGCCTATAATGATTCCTACTTAATGCACCTCTTCCCATGAAGTTTAATAGGTCCTACCATGGATTGGTTTTCATAGTTACCTTCAGGCATCAAAACCTTCCAAGAAATCATTGATAGATTCATAGATCGCTTCTCCTTTAATCTTGACATGGATGTGATCTTAGAAGAGTTATACACACTCAAGCAAAACAAAGGAGAATCCTTCGCTAATTTCCTACAAAGGTGGAGGCAAAAAGCTAGTAAGAGAAAGTGGACAATTCCCAATGAACAACAAGTGGGGATTATCATCTAGAAAATGTCTATCCAAATCTATCCTCACTTAAAGATGCAATTTATCACCACTTATGATGATCTTTTCCATAGGGCCCTCAA
The DNA here is from genome assembly GCA_007258455.2 of Sequoia sempervirens. NCBI lineage: Eukaryota > Viridiplantae > Streptophyta > Pinopsida > Cupressales > Cupressaceae > Sequoia > Sequoia sempervirens. Next base: position 416 of record VDFB02302151.1, on the reverse strand, counting down.
CATCGAGCGAGCTCTAAAATCACAAGGAAACACACAAGTATATAGATACAACCCCCCATCTACTAGTTCTAACAACAAACCCCACTTTTGGGCCAAGAACAAGAATGTTACTAGTGATGATGTTGTTGATGCAAAGGTGGTCTTAACTACTCCTAGGAAAACAAACACACAACCCATGAACACACAACAACTATATGTGCAACCACCAAACAATCAACCAATGATCAATGCTACAAACACTCAACATGGACCACAAAGAACAAAGAATGCTCCCAAGCGACAATTCACTCTCTTAGGGGAACCTATATGGGATGTGCTAAAGTAGTTGATATAGTCTAACCTTATCACACTCCCAAATTTCTTGAACTATCAAGAGCCACAAGTCAAACCTCATAGCTATAGAGACGATCATTTTT
>VDFB02302150.1:0-49372 GCA_007258455.2 Sequoia sempervirens | reverse complement strand
AAATTTTCTCTAAAGCATTTGGAAACAGAGTGAACCAATTGCATCAACAATAGTAATAACATCTATGCAACACATTTGTAGCATCTACAACATCTCTCATCAACTATATAACATCCACCTATCTCTCCAAACAGAACTTCAACAACTATATTGAAGTAAGACACCAATGACAACACCAAAATTGTGTTGACATCAATACTGAGAACTTTGAGCTTCCAAAAAATCCAATGCTATGGGTTGAAATCATCAACACTAGTATCATTCCAACACTCTCTTCATAAAATTGGTTGACACCAATAACAACACCCAAACAACTTACAAACAACTCAAGCTTCCAAAAATCTCCCTCTTTGCAATTGATGGCAACACCAATTCTAACCATCAACAAAAAAATCATACCAACAACAACTTTGAAATAAGTAGTACTCCCCCTGACTGGAATATCTATCACTCTTCATATTTTCATTCTTTTTCTCTTGAACACTCTCCTCCTATGGTCTTCAGACCATATTCTCTTTTGCATTATTCAACCAACTCTCTCCCAAGTAACTCTAGCTTTCTCTTACAATATTTTTATGAACTATGGTTTTTCAACCAACTTTCTCCCTCTTTGACATCAATGGAAAAGAGCCACAGACTCATCCAACTCTCTTTCCTGTATTGAACTCTTTTTCTCTCCCCCTTTGACAACATTCAAAGGGAAACACCTGCACCTTTCACACATCATATACATAGGATTTTTCTTTTTTGTTTACCCTTTTGATATCTACATACACCACTTGCAACACTAGAAAGTAACTACAATGCACTCACTTTTGTGCATACTCACCCTTAGGGGAATATAATATGCTTCATCTAATTTCACCAACCAACCATACTACTACCTACTCTCCCTAAGAGATAGCCTTATCAATCCAGAACAAAAGATTAAATATTGAATTGCTCCACTGGACTGATGCACACTCTTATGCATCTAGTTGAAAGGAGGGGTAGTAACCCCTAACTTATATAAAAAATACCCAAATGTATCTTTTGGAAGATCCTTTAGGAAAATATCTACAACCTAATCCTTTGTAGTCACATACTCCAGCTTCACCTCATTTTCTACAACCTTTTCTCTTAGAAAGTGTTACTGGATTGAGATATGCTTTGTCCTTGAATGCATCACCAAATTATTTGATATATTGATAGCACTTGTAATGTCACATAGGATAGAAATAGGTTCATCATACAATATTCCAATATCCTTCAATGTCTTCTTCGTCCACAACACATGTGTGCAACAATATGTTGTTGCAATGTACTTTTCCTTTGTAATAGATAATGTTATCAAGTCTTGCTTCTTACTAAACCATGAAACCAATCTTCTTCAAGAAAGAAAGCACCTCCACTTGTACTTCTTCTATCATCCATACAACTTACCTAATTTGCATTAGTATAAGAACTTAAATAGAAATTACTATCCTTTGGATACCATAGACCAAGAAAGAAAGCACTTGTAGACACCGAAAAAGTCCTAATTAATACTATGCATTTGATTCTGATAAACTAACACTGTTTCTTCCTAAATCACTTCAAATTCACCAATTAATTAAATAATCAACATTATTTAATTAAATCCAACAAATTTAGCTATTAATTAATCAAATAATTAATTTTATTGGATTAATTCACCCTTCTTCTAATTAATTTTCAACATATTTAATTAAATAATATCATTTTGTTAAATCCCCCTAAGTCCTCTCATTTGATTAAATCATTCAAATCAAATGTCACAATCCCCTAACTCATTCAAATTAATTAATTCTGAATTAATTAATCCTAAATCACTTTCTAATCAGCATTAATAAATCCTCTAGCTTTTAACTCAAGAGTTAAATCAACCCATGGTCAACTAACAAGGTTACACATGAAATTAATTTCTTTTAATTAACTAATTCCTCTATTTATCCTCGTAATGGAATATTCCAATGAATATTCCTCTCAACCACCTCTCATTCAATTTCCCTCCAAAGATTTCAAAAATCTCTTACATCCTTAATAAATTCTCTTACATTTTCAATAACTCTTCTTACAACATTTCAAATCCTCAACCACATTCATTCAATTCTTCTTACAACTTTTCAAATCCTCATCCATTCTCATTTACTTCTCTTACATCGCCCTCCACTCACACATTTCCCAAAATGTTCTCTACCTTCCTCCAATAGAATTGTGACACTTGGCACATTCTCATTGGCTCCCATTTTATCCCACATTCACCAATTTCTCTCATTCTTCAACCCTTTAATTTCTATAAATAGAAGCATTATCTTCACAATATACATCCACAACTCCATGCATTCTTATTATAGGCATTTTCATACTTAGCATTTCATCACTTTCATCTCTTTTTATCATAATTTCATCATTTGGAGTCAATCTTACACTTGGAATCACATTAAATCATCAAAGCTTATCAAAGGGATTGGGTAAGGGCTTCTTTCCACATCAAAGGAGCACCAATCCCCCTATGGGATTGAGGTTTTCTTAAGTTAGACTAGATTACATGCTTTGTTTTGATTATTTCAAGTTTTTATCATGTTTTCTTGTCTTCTTGATCAAAGAATCTCATAGGGAGTGTTTGATTTGGTTTTCTAACATGTTTAACACTTTTTTGATGTTTCTTGTTAGTTGATTTCAGATTTGACACTCACAACACCTCCACTTGTACTAAATGCACATTTAAAATAACACATTCCAAACTTTCCATTTGCATTATAATTGAATATTATAATTCTTCCAATACATTTAAAATATCAAGATAACATATCTTGCATTACAACTTCCATAGAAATGGATATAAGAAAACATACATAGCTCCTTGAGGTTCATTAGCACTAGTAACAAATGGTCTAGGAAATCCCCTACAAATCTCGATTGCCAATTGATGAGGAGAAGCATCAATCAAGTGCTTTTTCGCCAACCACGAACTCAAATGTAGTGCTCCACACATTTGTCACATATGGCAAGATGGCCCTACCCTTCAACAAAGAGATTGGTTGGTAAAACCAAATAACAAATATCATTTTTGACCTTAGTATTGTGCCCTACAATCCAAAACCTAATCATATGGTAGCTACACCTACAAGTATGAAAATCATGAACTAGAGTGTTTATACTGGACATGGTGAACCTTGATAGTGTAAACAGTGGCTACTTACACTACTTTGGGCAAAGTTTCATATAAAAAGTCATCTCTTCACCCACTATCTTAGCTCAATTTGGTTAATGACCATTCATGTACTATGCATAGGCAATTTCCTTCTTAAGGTAATCTTTAACCCCAGGAACAACCTATTTCTTTTATAATAAACTACGCATAGGAAAATCCCCTTCTTAAGGTAATCTTTAACACCAAGAACAACCTACGACTATAACATTCCTACTAACTCAAGTAAATCCTACTAATCAAGTAACCAAATAACATATTGTTGCATCATTGAGTGACTCTAGTACGAAAGGTATGATCCCAATTAAAAAAGTTCCCAATCAATGGTTTATCTCAACATTAAATGAATCCATTCAAAAGTACCAATAAATAACCTCAAATTAAAAGTAAAACCTTCAACAAGAAATGAATTCACTCAAATTATAATCTTATCAATAAATGACCTCAATCAAAATAATAATCATATCAATAAGTGACTCATTCAAAAGTATAGACTCAACAATAAAAGACTCTATCGAGGGTGAATTCTCATCAATAAAAGACTATTTGAAAAGTAGAATTTCATCAATAAAACGACTTCATGTCAAGAGTGTAAAACAACCAATCAAGTAACCATCCAATTCAATAGGGTATTCCAACCTATGGCTTCAATCAATAGTAATTCACAAATTCAAGTGATCAACTTAATCACTTAGGATAATTTCATCCTCATTTTACCTGGATTCCAAGATAAAACTAGTAATCAATGATTAGTCTGATCATGCAGGTTAATCTCAACCTATGTGTTTCAAACAAGAATCAAATAAACAACCCAATCAATTAGGTTATTCTCAATCTATAGTTTCAATCAATAATCAAGTAAAACAATGATCAAGTGATCATTTAAGTATAGACTAACAATATGGTTTGAATGTCATCTCTTTCTATCCATGACGAAAAGTCTTCATACCAAAATTGTTGTCATGTTTGCTAACTTCATTAACCTCTAGGTTTTTCCTTAGCATAATATGTTATCATATACCAATAACCTCCTACATACACTTATGATATGTTTATCGAGCAATTTCTATACTTCCTCACTTTTGGCTAAGCATTACCTATATGAGATCTATTTTTGATGTAGTATTTAATACTATCATAGAAACTTATTCCATAACACATGGAATACATAGTAATGAATAACTTAGTAACATATATAGACTCCATCTATCATAGTGATAATAGTAAATTCATTCAATCCTTATTATAGAGTATGTTCAATCCCTCAAATAAAAGCCTCAACAACTAGATCAAAAGTAATTCTTTTCTTTTCTTCTAACAATCAATCCATTTTTCATACAAGACAACAACACTACTCAATATTTTCAGAAACATATAAAGTATAAAAGGGCAGAACAACATGCCTATTAAATGCTAATCCCAAATGAAATAGATTGACTTCCAAGCTTAATCCACTCCAAGACTCTTCAGTATTTCTCCCAATCCACCTAGAAAATTATCACAACAACACTCTCTTAACTTTCCTCACAAACAACTCTCAACTTAAACAAGAATAACTCATACTAAAAATGAGAGAATGAAATTGAATAATGCGTCCAAATGAAGTGATATTCACTCCTATATATACATAATTATGAGACTTTGTTTCCTATGTTCAAGCTATGTTTATTGACACTTCTCAACTATAAGGTTCAACTCAACAATTTACTTCAATTGGTGGCCACAATTAAAAAACAATACCCGTCAGAATAGAACAACAAATCAACTAAAAGAAAGAATTTCTTTCAGAAATGCAAGGTGAAAGATATAATAGATCAACTTCAATTATGTTAGCTTTAACATGACTTATTCCACATTTTACTTGGTATTTCATCATTGGACAATACTCAACAATTTAGACTTCTAATCACAATGTAGTTTTCATATTTTGGTGCCACCTATTCCTTCCATCGTGCATTTTGGTTTTTTGTTTAGGCTAAGTCAGTGACTAAATTCCTTTTAAATATCTCATAAAAATTTGATTGAGTCTTCATATATAATGTGTTGTATTGCATGTGTATCGCTTTATTCCATTTGATTGTTGCATTGCCATAGGCACATATTTATTGTTGTATCATTAATAATTTATATTGCACATCAATATTCATATATATTGTGCACTATATATTACTTATAGTATGTGCTTTAATGTTTTTAAAAACAACAATGCTTTATTTGAAAACATAACACTTTATTTTATATATATATCCATCAACTTCACAAGTATGCATTATTCGATATCTCAAAGACATATATCCATAAATTATCATTTTTCACATAATATCTTTACTTATCATTCACATATTAATATGTATGTATGTAAGTATGGAACATTGAATACATACTTACATACATGTATATTAATATTTATGCATGTAAATATATTATTATTTTAATTATCATAAAACCATATATCGACATAAATGAAGTATATATATATGTATACATATATATATACAAACATTCAAATTCTAACCTACTACATATATTCCAAGGTATAACTATAGACACTTAAAAATGTCTTGAATGATATACACTTGAATCTGATATATTAACATCACTTCATCCATTTTCTCTTCGCTTGTTTAATTAAATAAGCCTAATTATTTAATTAAATGCCTCATTTTCACCTATTAATCTAATTGACCTAATTGGGTTAATTCACCCCCTCCCACACTAATATTTCATCCGGTTTAATTAAATAATGCAAATTGTTTAATTTTAACCCTAAGTCCTCTTATTTAATTAAATAACCTAAACTATTTAATTAAATATCATAATTGCATCCCCTTTTCATTAAATAAATCAATAATTTAATGAATATTCTCGCATTCCTCATCTTCCACATTCAAATTTAGTTTTAATTAACTAAATTGCTAATTTCCCTCTCATCCATTTGCATACGAAATATTCTCCTATTTTCCCCCCAAAAAAGGTAATAATTATTCCAAACAAACTTTTAAACAACTTTTTGAAGTTGTTTCAAAGTGTGTTTGTTTGCATGATTGTGAGCCCTTGATCATTTCTTGATTAATGTGATCTTTGATTCTCATCCATGTTTCATCGTCCTTTCATTTGTGACAATTGATAGATCAAATCAATCTCATCTATTTCTTTTTCATTTGATCTCCATTAAATCAATTATTTAATGAATATCATATAATTCCCCTAATTTGCATAATTGAAACTTTGTTTTAATTATCAAATTACTAATTAAATATAATTTTCTCAATTGCAAGGGAATATTCCTTGGGAATATTCTTCCTTTGTACATTCCTCCAAAAGGAATATTCCCATGAAATATTCCTTCCCCTTTGCACAATTTAATTTGGTTTTAATTAACTAAATATATAATTTTCCTCACCCATGAGAATATTCTCTTTCTTCACTCATTTGAAAAAGGAATATTCCTCCTTACAACAAACTTTCAACAAGACTTCTTGTGTAAGTTTTGAAAGTGTGTTTGTTTGAAAGATTATGAACCCTTGATTCTTTTCTTGATCCATGTGATCATTGATTTTCATCCATTGATGAGAATCCTTGATCCATGTTTCATCTTTCCTCTAATTTTGACCATTGAATACTTTTTTAATCTTAAGAGAAAAACTTATGTTGTTAAAATCACTTTCACTTGCACTCACATTTAGCATCCTTTTAGGTTAATTTCTTGCATCATATTATCTTAGCTTCCATTAATGGCCTCCATGATAACATAGGTGCATACATTTAGCATATTTTGTAATTGGGGTTTTAATCTTTTAAAGCTTGCATACATTTAGAGTAGATTTATATACATCCATATTGATTATCTTAGCATTTAAATCATGTCTTATCACACATCTTGCATCGGTTTTGTCAATTCTCTTTAATAGAATCGATTAAAAAAAGCTCATTATCCAAGGGATTGGGACAGGGTCATTATTCCACATCAATGCGACACCACTCCCCCAATAGAATAAATTTCAATGGATTAGAATAGGTATTTTTGAAGCTTTCATGATTTAATATGTTAGTTTTAATGGATTATTAGTTTAGTTTATATTGGATGATCTTATTGAAACTGATAAATAGTGGATTAAATATGCCTTGAATTCATATGGATCAGGTGTAGTTAACCTATACTATGTCATTGGTCACATTTTGGTGCTAGAAGGAGGGCTTGAACTAATCAATTTGACAAATTTTTCTTTAGATTTTTGTTTACCTTGTATTTGCAGATACAACAACGTTTTTGGAGACTAATAGGAAATGACAAATTTGGGAAATAAAATTTGAAGTGAAGGAGCATATTATCATTTGAATATAATTGTAACAAGTGTTTCGACACTTGTGGGACAATTATAACCCATTTATGATGCTTAAATTATTTCATGTTTTAGGACCAAACTGGATTTTTTTGGGCTTTAAAATGAGCATTCAAATTGGTTAAAACTGAACCCTCACATCATTATGCTTGTTGGTTTAAAATTTAACAACTTCCACACTTCAAATTGGTGCTTAAAAAAAACTCATTTTGGTATGATGGATTAAAATGAACATGTGTCTGAATTGCTTGAGTATGTTTGTCATGTGTATCCAATCCTCTTGCAATTCGTGTGATCTTGGGTGAAGAGAAACACACAAGTATACCATGTCTTCTTGGAAGTGCATATCCTCTCCCCTTGTGCCTATTGGAAATCTTAGGTGACAAAAAAAAAATTACGCTTCAAACATGTGTTACCTTTAGAGGGACTGCCTCCCAACTTGTGAGAGGGAATGACCCAAGCGGTGCTTTCATTTTAGTCTACTATATAAATAGTCAGTTGTGACTAAAGTCATTAATCTACTGGTTGTGGTTGTCCCATACTAACAAATGTATCCCTTAGTATCCTTGTGATGCATTAAAACCCTTAGATATTTCTAATGGCTAGGAAGCCTCTTAATTGAGTGAATCACCGCATGTATGGCACTAGTTTATCTCGAATATGGTCATTAAAATCCTTGTTTGTAGTGGCTAACCAAGTCCAATTTTGAAATGTATTTTAAGGTAGTGCATTGGAGTAGCACTGCTCCAAGAAGTTACTTACCATGTACGGTTTTTTATTGAGGCAATAAAGAAAATGGGGAAGGGACTCCTTTGCTTGGTGTGTCAAGATGTTACATTTACTTGGAATAGCCTATTTGTCCATTTTATCTTCATAGATTAACCATCTCTTTCGATGATGGTAAGCCTACTAAGAAATACATAACCACTCTATCTAGGATTGTAAATTCTTGTGAGTCAGTTTAACACTTGATTGGTTCCAAAACAATTACAAACAAACATCAACAAGTCTTTTTCAAAATTTTAAACCCTTTGGTCTAAGTATGGATACCCTTTGAAAAGCCTTGATATTGATGCTTGTCCTAAGGATTTCTATTCTTAGAAACTTCTAAATATTTTGGTTTACATCTCAATTTATACATTCCAAAGTTAACCTAGGTAACTATGCCCCTACCTTAATCATTTTTCACAAAATAGACTTTGTGAAATTATAGACTTTGTGAAATTGATGATGTTTTTGACATAGATATTTAGTTTGAAACTTAAGCAAGACAATGTGTTTGTGGTAAAAATAAACTTGTTTAAGAAAGATAAATTGAAAAATTGAACCCCATATGACCATTTGGTGTTTGAAAACTCTAGTTGAACAACCAAACCTTACATCTGTTGTCATTCAACCAAACTTTGAACTAATTGAAGGAGAACAAATACATAGAATTAATAGTTTGAGCTTCACTTTTGAAAAAAATAAAAACACCAATCTAGTGGAGAAGCACAACATACGTCTTAGAAAAATGAGAGGAACAAGTCGATAGTATGGCCAGAAGGTCCATATTACCACCTCCTGCATGGCAATAAATATCCTCTTTTCATAATCTTGTGCTTCTCTAAATAATCTCTCATAAAATCAAAATTCCCAAGAGAAGGTCTATATTTCATTACTTCAAACTTAGGCATCATAGTCAAAGGTCCATCAAGAAACACCTTGTGAATCTCTACTGCAATAAGGACATTTTGGTAATGAATTTTTATAGACACCTTTCGATGAATGATCCAGAATTGTATGTACAATATGAGCCTCTCATTTAAATCAACATTAGTCTTTTGGATTGAGTTACTTCTATGGTCTAGCATCTTTCTCACTACCTTGGTCTTGTAAAACAAATAGTTCACTCTAGGTCAATAGTGGGTCAAACATCTTCATTCATCCTTCACTTCAACTATCTTTGCAAACTTTTGAACACACCAACACTTTTTGGACTTAGACATCTATCAACCCAAACCCTAAGTTAACTAATTTGCATGTGAAATGAATCATTTTTCGTGCATTTAGATTAGTTATCACTTTTGGACTAGTTTATCCTAAAGGTCAGAAGTCTACCTTAAAGATTCACAAAATCCATTAGCATCCTTTTTCCAAACATTAAGAAACCAAAAATTTAAGTCAAAAGTGTTGTCCCAAAACATTTACAAAGATCACTCCCCATATCATTCATCTTTTCATCTCGAACCATTATCACCATTGCTCCAAAATGACTTAAAGTGTCCCTTTTACCAAGATTTGAGTCAACTAGATAGTTCAAACATTACAAATCTCAACACAACTCTCCCATAGGTGACCCAAAATTTATGGTAAAGAAAAGATCACAACACAAGAGAATCATGGAAAAAGCCAAAGTCACATTCACCACAAGTGATACTAACCCTCAAGAATTTGATCCAAGAAGTAATTCTACCCCCTCACAACAATCCCAAAATCTAGAGGGACCATTTGAGGTAGAAGATGTTACAAACAACCCACTTCAACTTACTAAGGAAGAACTCTTTGAGTATAAACATGATCATCAAACCTTAGAAAATGTGGCTCCAATTTTTCTTGCAAAAAACTTGGCACAAGGCTTGAATCCATCTACAATTCAACCCACTCCATCCCTTGTGCCAAGTCAACCCTTAACATCTACTCTTGCAACTTGACTAGGAACCAACCTTGGTCTCACTTCATGTCTAGGAACAAACACAACTTTGGGTATTCACAACATGACCATTCCATTAACCACCAACCTTCCACAAAACACAAGATGAACACCAACATTTGGAAAAACACTTACATTCCATGATTCCCCAATGACCTTGACATTTTGAGTGCAACCATCCTCATTCATCACCAAAAATACCCTAAGTGGCCTAATGTTACACAAGGTAATGTAGACCAAGTTCCTCAAATAGGACAAGGGAAAGTTATCACCCTCACGCAAGGGAAACCCTTAACAAGTGGTTCTATCAACCCCATTGACACATCGAAACAAGAGTTTACGCAAACTACTCAAGTCAATCCACCATCCACATCAAGCCCATCAACAATTCAAATCAAAACACCTTGGTCACAAACCCCATCAACCAAGGCAATACCTTAGCTACACCTCAAATACAACAAGGGAACCCTTTCAATCAATTGCAAGGTCTGAATGTGCCATTTCCATCACACTACTAAAGGGTATGTGTAGGATCATGATGGGCCAAAAAGTGGCTATATGATGGGTATGTGTAGGCTATGTGGCTGACAACCTTTTTTTTACCCAAAATTGATGAAATTAAAAGGTTTTAAAGGAGTTTCTCAGCTTTCCACCAATATAAATTATGCTTTACTTTGAATTTAATAAATATTTATTATTCATTTTCTATTTGAATTACAAATAAAGTCTTGATTGATAGGCTGATTGAAAAACATCTATAGCTTTCAAATGATATCACATTTTTTGAATCCAAAACATGCATCACATTCTATGCTTTGCATACTATAGGATTTTTTTTTAAAAAAAAATTCATGAAGTTTTGACCAAGTTAAGGTGGTCAGACATACAGGTTTTTATATTTTTTAAAAGTTGTAATAAAAAAATCATAATTAATTAAATTACTTGGAAAAAAATTACAAAAAATATGCATCACATCGGGACATGAGTCCTCTACTTATATCTAAAATCTTATAAAAAAATATTATCATTTTATTGTGGTTAGGGTGGTTAGGCAGACACCTACTTCCTATTTTTTCCCTGAAATTTAAGTACTACTGCATTGAAATTTCAAATTTTCACCAAATAGATTTTTATTTTTTTTAAATAAACCTAGTAGCTTAGAAACTACATTCAATTTGCTACAGATTCTATTCTTGCATATTTATGAAATAATACAGATAATTTATTCAAATTTTTACGTCAAGTTTCCTAACTCTAATTTTTCTGAATTTTTTGCCACTTAAGGACCTGTTTTTTCCATGATGATCCTACGCATACCCTAAATGGCACCAACATCATCTCTCCCCTTGGTCCCACATGCCATGAAAAATAAAATGGGACCTCAATCTTACATTCCTCCACCTCAATCCACCATCCTACAAGGAATGATAAACCAAGGGAACCCCTAACCTCTCATCAACAACCCACAACCCACTCAAACCATAAGCACCCAAAACCCATTGTAGATATCCCAAAAACCAACTGATTCTACATTACAAGCACATGCCTTAGCTTTACAACAAGCACAACAGGATTATTAGCAAGTCATCCAACAACAGCAACAAGCAGCCCTAGCAACACAACAACATCAAGTAGCCTTAGCGCAACAACAAAAACATCAATAAGACCTAATAACACAACAACAACAACATCAATTAGCCTTAGTAGCACAACAACAACAACAAGCCCAACATCAAGACTTAGTAGCACAATAACAACAACAAGCACACCAAGCAGCCTTAGCAACACAACAAGCAACCCTAGTAGCCCAACAATAGCAACAAGCCGAACAACAAGCTCAATAGTATGCCCAACAATAATAATTTCTCACACAAAAACAACAACAATAGGGTTTTTCCTATAACCTTCAACAAAACATCATCAATACAAACACATTAGGAACATATACGCCTCCACCACCATCATATCATAATCCTGCGTACAACCCATTCACTATCCCACAATACGCAACATATGGTCCTCCACCAAACCCACAAGATGATATAGCATCACAACTTAAGGTGTTAACACAAGAAATGCAGGATATCTAGATGGGAAAAATGAGGAAGCCCCATACACAAAAAAATCTATGTCCATATCCATTGCATCGAAACATCACAATGGTACCTTTCCCTCCCGGTTTTGAGGTTCCCAAATTTGATAACTTCAAGGGGAGAGGAAATCATGTGGATCACATCAAGGAATTCAATGACATCATGTGCATGGAGGTGGCCTATAATGATTCCTACTTAATGCACCTCTTCCCATGAAGTTTAATAGGTCCTGCCATGGATTGGTTTTCATAGTTACCTCCAGGCATCAAAACCTTCCAAGAAATCATTGATAGATTCATAGATCGCTTCTCCTTTAATCTTGACATGGATGTGATCTTAGAAGAGTTATACACACTCAAGAAAAACAAAGGAGAATCCTTCGCTAATTTCCTACAAAGGTGGAGGCAAAAAGCTAGTAAGAGAAAGTGGACAATTCCCAATGAACAACAAGTGGGGATTATCATCTAAAAAATGTCTATCCAAATCTATCCTCTCACTTAAAGATGCAATTTATCACCACTTATGATGATCTTTTCCATAGGGCCCTCAACATCGAGAGAGCTCTAAAATCACAAGGAAACACACAAGTATATAGGTACAACCCCCATCTACTAGTTCTAACGACAAACCCCACTTTTGGGCCAAGAACAAGAATGTTACTAGTGATGGTGTTGTTGATGCAAAGGTGGTCTTAACTACTCCTAGGAAAACAAACACCCAACCCATGAACACACAACAACTATATGTGCAACCACCAAACAATCAACCAATGATCAATGCTACAAACACTCAACATGGACCACAAAGAACAAAGAATGCTCCCAAGCGACAATTCACTCTCTTAGGGGAACCTATATGGGATGTGCTAAAGTAGTTGATATAGTCTAACCTTATCACACTCCCAAATTTCTTGAACTATCAAGAGCCACAAGTCAAACCTCATAGCTATAGAGACGATCATTTTTGTAAATTTCACTAATACAAAGGTCATAACACACATAACTATTTTAGACTCAAACATCTAATAGAAGATCTTATTGAACACAAAGACATTGATGTTGATAAAAAATCTTAGAATGAAAATCTAAAAATTTACACAAACCCCATGCTTGATCATACAAAAGCAAAAGATTTAGGAAAGGCCTCAACCTTAAAAAAATGTAAATCATACCCATGATACCATGGTGGGACATATTTATTTATCACAACATGAGGAATCAAATACACATCAAGATATTGTTTTAAAGAAAAGTCCAAACTCATCAACTGTGTTTAGCAATATTTCATACCATAATGACATCAAGTGGGTATCAGATTGCGACATATCTCCCACATATGACTCAATGATTGGGCATGTTGAAGAAGTTCCAAACGAGCAAGAAATATCCCTTATTTCACCCATACCCACAAATTGTTGCAAAGAGTCTTTTATCAATGATGTATCATCCACCCAAGGATCATGTCAAGAAGAGGCTCTTGAGGATAATGAAAATTACTCTAAATCAAGTCAAGATCAAGAACCCCTATCCCCAGAGTTTCACCAAGAGCTAAGGGACATCTTCCAAACCCTTTTAAACTTCAAAGATGTCCCCAATATCACCCATGAGATGTTTCTTTCTAACAGACATATAGACATTCTTTATCCAAAACAAGAGTCTCCCCCTCTTGGTATTCCTACGCAGGAGCAAGTAATGATCGATATTCTTGATTCTTACAGTGATTGTGCATCATCCACATCTTTAAAGTCAAAATCAACATCTTTTGAAGAGGTATCAACAGATAACACTGTCATAGAACCAAAGCAAACAGTTCATATTCTTGAACAATAGGAATCCATAGCAATATCATGTTCATGACAAGTCATATTCAGTGGCTATGGATCAGAGGATACATTATCAAGGCAAAGGATTAGGTATTGATAATACCTTGACAATGTTAGGGGAAATCTTGTCTACAACAAATATCAACATATGGGGCATGAAGGATCCTTATGATGGAAATATTGTCAACGCTACAACTAGTCTATAATGAGTTGGCATTCACCCATCATCTCATACGCAAATTGGGACCAACATAAAAAGAAGAATTCCTATCAAAGCAAGGCGAAGATCATCCAAGAAAATGAAGTAGTAATGCAAAAGGGACAAAGAAAATTATCCCTCTAAAACTCCATTAGTCAAAGAAACTATGGGGAATAATGAAAAAGAGAAATGTATCCATAAAAAGCATCCTCAAACACAAAAGTAGGCTTCTCAAGTAAGGAACAAAGTATATCCAGTGGTTGGTCCTAATTCCAAAAAACCTCCATTCCCACCCATCATTGCTCATATTCTCAAGTTTGGAGAGTCAAAGGTTCCAAATATCGACCAACCCATCTCATATTCCTTCATACATGTCACCATACACTCCATTCACAATATCCAATTCTCACATTGACCATGTGTTGGTATCTACCCTTTATCATAAGGATTTTGAAGGTACCATATTGTGATGTGCCACATAGACAGGGTTAATTCTGGTATCCACAAGGTAGATCAGAGTTCTTCAAAATTGCATTGAAGTGCTCATATCTTAGCAAAGAAACTTCTTCAAGCAAGATATCGCTCGCACATTATGATAATGGCCTCTCCATTAGTACCACCAAGTGGTTCAACATGAGGGTAAAACTTCCAAAAAATCAAAAAAATAAAAAAATCAAGAAAATAGTAAAAATAAAAATCATCCTCTAGTGAAAACCACTACGATGGTGCATTGGGAAAGTACTATGATGAAAACCTGGAAAACAGGTGTCATGAGTAGAATCGAGTGTCAATATGATCCTTCTTAGAAAGAAATATCTCATCCTTGTCATGATAAATCCAATGTTCCCTCCATCCATCCAATCCAGATTCATCTAGATATCCCACTTTATCTTGGCTTGACAAAGATTCTACATATACTTTAACTTTAATCATGGAATTTTTTTGATAGGCTCTTTACAATTTTATCTCATGAAGTCCCATAGCCCATATCTAGCATGATAAAACTCAGTTAAAATCTTTGCATATCCATTGCCTATCTTGTTTTTTCCATTAAACTATGAAGCATTGCTAGACACTAGGGGCAGATTATTACACTCTGGTTTCAAATAACTCTTGATCCATGTCTTATATCTCACAACATGACACCAAATCATGATCTAGGTATCGTTTACCTCAAAATCTCATTGAAAATTCCAACAACATTTATAAAATCTCATCAAAATCCAAAAACATAATTTGCAAAATCTTGTATAGCAATAATCCAAAAAAATTCAAAAATTGTAAAGTCAAAATCCTAAAACATCCAAAACACATCAAAAATCCAAAAACAAAACCATGTCAAACTATGAGTCTCTAAGCTTGAACATAGGAAAGGCCATCATTGATGTGCTCTCGAGACACCCTAGGTCAGTCCTTTAGGAGTCCATCATAATAAACTAGCAATCCATCAAGTGTTCATATCTCATCATCAATAAGTCAAATTAGTCAAACTATGGGTCTTTGCATGTATAATGTAGGAAAGACTCATCTTTGATAAGCCCCCGAGGCCCATAGGATAGTATTTTAGGTTAGGTTCTTAGTTGAAACTTAGAAAATACCTAAACATTCAAATATCAAAAAAGCCTTAAACATTCAAAATCTTAGAAAACCCCAAAACATTTGGAAAATTTAGAAAAACACAAAAGAATTTGAAAACTTAAGGAAACCCCAAAACATTTGGAAAACTTGAGAAAAACACAAAACATTTGAAAACTTAGGAAAACCACAAAACATTTGGAAAACTCAGAAAATCCCAAAACAAATTTGAAAATTAGAAAAACACAAAAACCCTAAAAATCCTTGGAAAACCCTAAACAACCTCAAAATAATCGAAAACCAAAACATTGAAATATTCTACAAAATCCAAAACCCTCCATCCCATTCGCTTTCACCCATAATAAATCAATTGTCATCTTCAACCTTTGGAAACATGAATAGAAAGCAAGTATCGCAATTCGTAAAGTGAGAACCAAAGTGTCAAAATCTAAAGTTTAGGTCATACGTAAACGAGTCAGTGGAGTTTGTATCAATGACCTATCACACACCGAATCCTAAATCAAACCATCTGATAAAATTTCCTAGGATGTATCCTTCTAACAATGGGCATCAACATCAGAAATCACCTTAGCTATCTTAAACTAGCAAGAGATATAGATAACACTCACTGTTTGTCTTTAATATTTTCTTATGATTTATCTTATTGACCCGTTTTGAGGACCTATCAATGATGTCTTAATGATTTAGAGAGAAATGAATGAGGCATCGATCATTATTTTTTGTTTGTTTTGCTTGTGGATATTCTTGTAAAATAATTTTGGCGCATACTTGCTTAGTTGTGTGTAGGGAGGTTGTTTGGAATAGATTGTTGACTATTGCGTATGCTTTGGTCCTATATATTCTAAACTTCCAAGCTACATTCCAAAGATATTTCTATATGTCAAGGTGTGAACAAGAACTATCCTATTTGTTTGCAGAGTCAAAGTCCATTACACTAGATACAACGCCATCCTAGTTATCAATACCATGATGCATCATGTCTATGTGATATATCAAAAATAAGGAATCATGAAAAATCCCAATCCCAAATATGACCAAATCATCTATCTCATCACCATATCTAATACAGTCTCAATCCATCATGAACTTGTTGGACTTTTGAATCAATCTCAAAATCAATGGTCAAATCCATTCTTCATATTCTTCTAGATCTTTACTAACATTTCTATCCAAGTATTGAATTTGTGTGATATATCAAAATGTACATGAGGCTACCCATGGCCAAGGATTGTCTATACATCATAAAATCTATCTACATAAGATATCTGAACTTTCTAGTCGTCTCTGAGATGAATTGATCTTGAACCTATATCTTACCTTTTTTGAGAAATCAACCCAAAATTCAATTTTTTTCTCCTAATTTATCGAGGGGGAAAGGAACCAGCTTATTCCTTCCATTGAGGCAACAGTGGGGCATCCAAAAATCATTTTTTTTTATCTGAGAAGCAATTTAATCCAAAAAAGCGTCAGTCTTTGAACCAACATAACAAGTACCTCACTTCAAAGAGGGGAAAACTGTAGACACTTAAAAATGTCTTGAATGATATACACACTTGAATATGATATATTAACATTGCTTCATCCATCTTCTTTTCGCTATTTTAATTAAATAAGCCTAATTATTTTATTAAATACCTCATTTTCACCTATTAATCTAATTGACCTAATTGGGTTAATTCACCCCCTCTCACACTGATATTTCATCTGGTTTAATTAAATAATGAAAATTACATAATTTTAACCCTAAGCCCTCTTATTTAATTAAATAACCTAAAATATTTAATTAAATATCATATTTGCATCCCCTTTTCATTAAATAAATCAATAATTTAATGAATATCCTTACATTCCTCATCTTGCACATTCAAATTTAGTTTTAATTAACTAAATTGCTAATTTCCCTCTCATCCACTTGCATAGGGAATATTCCAAAGGAATATTCTCCTATTTTCCTCCAAAAAAGGTAATGATTATTCCAAACAAAATTTGAAACAACTTTTTAAAGTTGTTGCAAAGTGTGTTTGTTTGCATGATTGTGAGCCCTTTATCTTTTCTTGATCCATTCGATCTTTGATTCTCATCCATTGATGAGAATCTTTGATCCATGTTTCATCGTCCTTTCATTTGTGACCATTGATAGATCAAATCAATCTCATGCATTGATTTTTCATTTGATCTCCATTAAATCAATTATTTAATGAATATCATATAACTCACCTAATTTGCACAATTGAAACTTTGTTTTAATTATCAAATTACTAACTAAATCTAATTCTACCACTTGCAAAGGAATATTCCTCCTTTGCACATTCCTCCAAAAGGAATATTCCTTCCCTTTGCATGACTTGATTTGGTTTTAATTAACTAAATATCTAATTTTCCTCACCCATGAGAATATTCTCTTTCTTCACTTGTTTGAAAAAAGGAATATTCCTCCTTACAACAAACTTTCAACAAGACTTCTTGTGCAAGTTTTGAAAGTGTGTTTGTTTGGAAGAATATGAACCCTTGATTCTTTTCTTGATCCATGTGATATTTGATTCTCATACATTGATGAGAATCTTTGATCCATGTTTCATCTTTCCTCCAATTTTTTCCATTGATTAACCTTTTTAATCTTAACCCTTCACTTCTCATTTGCTGTCCTATAAATAGGTCACTATTTGGAGACAAATGGATCAATCTTTTAAGAGAAAAACTTATGTTGTTAAAATTACTTTCATTTTCACTCATATTTAGCACTTATTTAGCATCCTTTTAGGTTAATTTCTTGCATCATATTAGCTAGCTTCCATTAATGGCTTCCATGATAACATAGGTGCATACATTTAGCATATTTTGTAATTAGGGTTTTAATAGATTTGAAGCTTTCATACATTTAGAGTAGATTTGCATACACCCATATCAATCATCTTAGCATTCATCATGTAATTTTAGCATTTAAATCATGTTTTATCACACATCTTTCATTGGTTTTGTCAATTCTCTTCAATAGAATCTATCAAAACAAGCTCATTATCCAAGGGATTGGGAAAGGGTCACCATTCCACATCAATGCAACACCACTCCCCCAATAGGATAAGTTTCAATGGATTGGAATAGGTGTTTTTGAAGCTTTCATGATTTAATATGTTAGTTTTTATGGATTCTTAGTTTAGTTTATATTGGATGATCTTATTGAGACTGATATGTCTAGTGGATTAAATATGCCTCAAATTCATATAGATCAGGTGTAGTTAACCTATACTATGTCATTGGTCACAATAACGTATATTAATACATATATGTATGTATGTATTATTGAATACATGCATATTTACACACACACACACACATATATATCAATATACACATGTATAATTTTATCTAACTTTTAATAATATTAGTCACATATATGTTCATCTTCATCAATAAGTACATACACAAAATGTGTACATATATACATGTCATAATTGTGAAACTCATCACTATTCATATTATGTAATCATATGCATGAGTTACCATTCATACACATATACATGTATACATTTGATGTATATATTGGTTGACATAGATAAAAATAGGAACACACAAAGAAGGACTTTCTCACACATTCAAATCATGATCATTCAAAGGAAAAACCAAGAACCCGCACAAAATTTTCCCAAACCAAGACGAATTCAAATCATTTTCAAACTATGACCAAGGGTATACTTACCTAATTCCGAAGCTATTGACTTGAATTAACCAACTAAAAGTGAGTGTGTGTAAGCTCAATTAGGCTTTGTCAAGGGTTACCTAGCCAATCACTTCTCTTGAGTGATACTTCCCCTCCCTTCTAGAGGCATGGACCTATACCTGCATCCATCTTGGCACATTTACAATGGTAGTTAAATGTTCACTTGAAATTCACTTGCATCTTAAAACATTTCTATCAACAAAGCATTAGAATGTTCATAATGCAATACATAGCATTCCATCAATTCAAAAAATATTTATTCTTTTGAAATCATTAACATCTTATTGCATTTTCACATATTTCATTCACCTAAGAAACATATTAAAGTCACAATTTACATTTATCAACATTTTCACTCATAATGGTAAAAGAAACTTGGTAACTATGAAATGGGGTGTAACAGTAATTATCAATTAATAGTTCATGAAATACATGTCACCTTGAAAGCTTCTTGTTCTTATAGGTCCACATAGGTTTGTATGCACCAACTCCAAAGGTTATATGGGTAGAATATTCTTTGATATTAAACTTCTTTCTTGTTTTCTTCCCAACCTGAAATTCCTTGCAAACTACATTCATAAGATATGCAATTCTTGGCATATCTCTCATAGCTTGAGAAGAGTTGATCCTCACTAGACTGTTAAAACTGATGTGATACATTCTTCTATGCCATAGCCAACTTTCATTGATTTTAGTCATGAAGCACTTAACATTAGCACCTTTGAAATATAAGATCTTCCTTTTTTGATTTCACAATCACCATCCTGAAATACAAGATTATATCCTTTTCTACACATTTGACACTCAGACAATTATTTCAGAGACCCTTGACATAAAGAATATCATTTGTATTATGTATTCCATCAAAAATAATTGAACCTTTTCCATATCTCTTAGCAGATGTATCATCACCAAACTTAACAAGATGAATTTCAAAATTCTTGAATCTAAAAAACTTACTCTTATCATCTGTCATATGATTTGAGCATTTTCTATCAATTATCTAGTCATTTTTCTCCTCTCTAGCATGAAAAGTAGTCACTATAGTCCCTTTGATGTTGTGACCTATTTCTGAGACAATTTCCTTCATATATATTTTAGATTCAATATAATTCTTTCCAACATTCAGATCCATGAACAAGAATTCATCATTTTCATCATTCAGGTAGTCAGACTCATCATTAGATATGTGGTACAGGAGCACCTAGGTAGGAAGCATTAGGTGGCACTATGCAAATTTGGAAGCCTAGGAAGAAATTTTGTGTCTTAATACTTTAAGGTCATGTTGACCATTTAATTTTGAGTTAGAGGTGTTAGAAGATGTTAGGGTGAAGGTTGATCAATAGCTTATGGTAGATTGAATGAGTTGCACAATTTGTTTCCACTAGGAATCACTAGGATCTGGGAAATAAAGCCAAAATGTTGCATTTGTGCACTTTTGGCCTAATGGGGTGGTTATGTCTGACCAAGGGAAGATGTAACCACTCATGAACCTTTAAAATAGGGACCTCAAACTGGAATTAAGGTTGGAAGAAGCTTTGTATCTTTTGGAGTTTACTGTGCATATGGAAAAGCAATGAAATTCTAGAAATTTTCTGGTTTTTAGTTCTTATTAGTGTGTTAATGGAGGGTTCCAGGCACTGATCATTGTGTGGCATGTGTGGTATTTAATTTACAAGCTTTGTGTGGTCATTTGTGGTGTTGTTGCATCGTTTCCTAGCTTTTTTCTTAGTAGGTTTTGTTTCTTTCCATTGCCGATCAATCCAATAGACTATTAATCATGGAGTCTTAGACCTCTGTCTTCCACTATACCTAGTGTATAGTCCTTGGAGGATGAGGCTAAGCTCCATGCATGTAAATATATTAGGTTTAGAAGTCTGTAGGAGGCAAGGTGTCATGGGAAAAGTCTTCTCCTAGGCAAGCTTGACTATGCCCGGTTAGGAAAGACAATGAAAACAAAGCCCTAACATTGTAGGGGTGCCAATTCCCTAGCAACCCAAGGTGTGTGGTGGATGTAGGAGGCCTTACAAAGGTTTGGCAGGAAGGAAGAGGCTTCACCACTCCATTTGGTGATGGGAAAACGTTGATAGTTCATTGTGAGGTCAAGAAATGGCCTAAAAAAGCCCTAATTCTTACAAAATGAGGGTTGCGCCTGTGTATGGACAGTGAGAGCCTAAAACCTCAAAAACATTGGAGAGGTAGGAAAATGAACTAGGGTCTCCAAAGGAAGTTTGTGATGTTCTTTAGAAATATTGGGGTTTAAGCCTATTTTCTCTGGTTAGGAGGCCTAATTGGGGCTCAAGGGTTAGTAGCCCTTTTTAAACCCTAGAGTAGGGTTTGGAGAGAGCGATGGAGAATTGGTGGTTGGTGGATGTTCAAGAACCCTAGAGGAATGGTTTTGAGGCCATGGAAGACATCACACACCCCTGCATCAAGTTAGTGGAGCTTGGAGTTTTAGTTAGCCTTTAGGAAGATTAAGGGCTAAGGAGAGAATGGTAGAGAGAGCACCAAGATTAGCTTGGTTAGGGAAATGGAGATGGTAGTAAGGTTGGCCAGGAGAACCAAGGGTTCCTAACAAGCATTAGGGCCTATAGGTTAAGAAGGTGGAGAGTGACACCAAAGGGTTTGCCAATGCGAGACCCAAAGCATGGGACAGTAAGTGTCTCATCCAACCCTGCCCCATCAGATTGGTATCAGAGCCAACTAAAGATTTGGGATAGAATAATATATGTTAGAGGTTGAGTCCAGTGATTCTACCATCATGGTGACAAATAAAAAATTGGCTAAGATGGTTGAAGAGCAAGAGGAAGACAATAGACTATTGAGGGAAAGAATAGCCCAACTTGAACAAGCAGTGAGGAGCGTGCAATTTGAAGGAAGGGGACCAAAGGAAGAAGAGGTTGTAGAGGAAGAAAAGACCCCTGAACTTGACCCTGTTTTGAAAGAGGAGCCTTTCTTGAAGGCATTGAAAGCTTTGAGTGGAAAAGCACTTGAAGGCATACCACTATTTAGTGGAAAAATGGAAGTTGATCTAGTCATGGATTGGATAGAGGGAATGGAAAACCATTTTGAATGTGATGGAGTTAGTGAGGCACAAAAGGTAAAGGTGGACAAATCAAGACTAAGAGGTTCTACTTTGACATGGTGGAAATTCATTCAGACAGAGAGGGAAAAGGAAGGCAAGCAACCTATAACTACTTGGAAGGGTATGGTTGCCAAAGTGAGGGAAGCATACATGCCAGATGACTATGAGATTCAATTACACAAGAAGAGACAAAGCCTAAGGAAGAAAAACCAAGATGTGAATACTTACATAGAGGAGTTTCAAAAACTTTGTATGAGGTCTAATGTTTCAGAAGATGAAAGTCTCAAGGTGGCTAGGTATCTTAATGGCTTGAAATGGAACATTCAAGAGGAGATGGCTCTTTTAAGTCCTAAGACAGTACATCAATGTTACCAATTGGCTATCAAGATTGAGGAAAGAAACAAGAGGAAGCAAGACCAGGCTTCTAAGGGCAGAGGCAAAGGTAGAGGTCAAATAGATCAAAGAGGACATAGAGGTGGATACCAAGGAAGAGGCAATGACCAAAGAAATCAAGGAGAGTTTAAATCCACAAATCATGGCAATGAAACACCTTCTAGAGGATGGTATAATAGAGGTAGAGGACCTCAAGGAGGTTCAAATAGAGGAAGAGGAGCAGGTAGGATAAATTCATACTTTGCAAACATGAAATGCTACCATTGTGGTCAAGTAGGTCATCTAGCTTATAGGTGCCCAGACAAAGCATCTTCATCAAGCAACGAGAAGAGAGTGGTTTATGCACAAGAGGACACCATGAGTCCTAAGTCATCTGAGTTTAGTCATATTGAATCTCAGGTAGGAGAGAATCTAATGTTTAGTAGAGTTTTGATCAGACAACTCGTCAAGGAAGAACCAAAACAAAGGAGAGCTCTATTTAGAGTAAGATGCAAGATACTTGGTAAAGTATGCAAGGTCATAGTAGATTCAGGTTCAATAGACAATATAATCTCAGAGGAGGCAGTAATGAAACTGAAATTGGAGAAGGTACCCCATACTAACCCTTACAAGGTCACATGGCTAAACAAAGGATAAAGTGTTTTAGTAAATGAGCAAGTAATGGTGGAGATTTCCATTGGAGGGTACAAGGACAAGTTAGTTTGTGATGTGTTGCCCATGGATTCCTGCTATCTACTATTGGGCAGACCATGGAAATATGATAGAGGTTCCATATATGATGGAAAAGAGAACACCATCTCATTCAAGAAGGATGGGAAGACTTTCAAGTTGCAGTCACTGTCGGAAGAAGAAGAGGGATAGTCAAAGACACCAAGTGTCATGTTGAGTAGTGGGAAGGAGTTCCTTAACAACCTACATCAAGGGGGTGAAGGATATGTGGTTGTGTTACAACCTAAAGAAGAAGACAAGGCTAAAAAGAAAGTCATACCCGAAGCAGTCCTAAAGTTGTTGGATCAGTTCAAGGACATTGTAAGTGATGGTGCACCTACAACTCTACCACCTAAGAGAGCCATAAGTCATCAAATTGACTTCATACCTAAAGCCTCATTGCCTAACAAAGCAGCTTATAAGCTTACACCGGATCAGAACCTAGAGGTAGCTAGACAAGTGCAGGAGTTGTTGGATCAAGGATTGATTCAAAAGAGCATCAGCCGATGTGCAGTACCAGTGGTCTTAGCAACAAAGAAAGGTAGTAAGTGGAGATTATGCACTGATTCTAGAGAAATAAATAGAATCACAATCAGATATAGATTCCCTATCCCTAGGATTTAAGACTTGATGGATTGTCTTGGAGGAGCTCAGTACTTCACCAAGTTGGATCTCAAGAGTGGATACCATCATATCAGAATCAAGGATGGAGATGAGTGGAAGACAACTTTTAAGACAAATGATGGGTTGTATGAGTGGAGAGTGATTCCATTTGGCCTCTCTAATTCCCCTAGCACATTCATGAGGCTCATGAATGAAGTGCTTAAACACTTTACAGGGATATTTGTGGTAGTGTATCTTGATGACATCCTCATATTTAGCAAGACAGCTGAAGAGCATTTAAAACATGTGGAGTTGGTTCTTATAAGGTTGCAAGAGGAGAAGTTAGCAATCAATCTAGAGAAGTGTGAGTTATTTAAGCAAGATCTTGTCTATTTTGGGTTTGTAGTATCCCAAGGATCATTGAAGATGGATCCAAGCAAGGTGGAAGCCATCCTAAACTGGCCTACACCAACCACAGGGATAGAGGTAAGAAGTTTCCATGGTTTGGCTCAATTTTATAGGAAATTCATAAGGAACTTTAGTGGTATCTGTGCACCAGTCCTAGATAAAATCAAAGGAGGTTTAAAAACTAAGTTTAAGTGGACTCAAGAAGCTAAGAAAGGGTTTGAGAAACTGAAACAAGAAGTGACAACTCAACCTATTCTTTTGTTACCTAGTTTTGACAAATTGTTCACTGTTGAATGTGATGCTAGTGGAGTGGCAGTAGGAGGAGTGTTAAGCCAATAGGGAAGGCCTATAGCCTTATTTAGTGAGAAGATCAATGAAGCAAAGAAGAATTATTCAACCTATGATTTAGAACTTTATGCTTTGGTTCAGTCACTTAGGAAATGGAGACATTACCTTCTACCCAAGGAGTTTGTAGTCTTTACTGACAATCAGGCACTTAGTTTTATCAACACTCAAGAGAAGTTGAGTAATAGGCATTTGAAATGGATGGAATACGTCCAAGCTTTTACCTTCACCATCAAGCACAAGAAGGGACAGCTAAACAAAGTAGCAAATACATTGAGCAGAGATTGTTGACAGTGCAAGAGATATAGATCAAGAGCATTGGCATAGAGAGTTTCAAGGATCTCTATGTGGAAGATGAAGACTTTTCAGAGGTCTATAAGGTATGTTCTAACTTTGAGAACCATTTCCATAGCCAATACTCAGAGTATACATTGCAAAGTGGGTTATTGTTCAAGGGAAAGTAGTTATGTGTTCCAAGAGGGTCAATGAGGGAAAATTTGATTCAGGAAAAGCATAATGGTAGTCTTAGTGGACATTTTGGCATCAACAAGACTTTAGAACTAGTGCAAAGATTCTATTACTGGCCTAAATTGGCAAGAGATGTTAGAAAGTAAGTAGAACAGTGTGTTGTGTGTATGAAAGTTAAGGGAGGAGCTAGTAATGCTGGTCTATATCAACCCTTACCCATTCCTAACAAACCATGGGAGTGTGTAAGCATGGATTTTGTGGTAGGCCTTCCTAAGACCAAGACTGGTTTTGCCAGTGTCTATGTAGTGGTAGACATATTTAGTAAGACGAGTCATTTTATTCCCTGCAAAACTACTCATGATGCAAGTTACATAGCTCATCTCTTCTTCAAGGAAGTTGTAAGGATCCATGGATTTCCTTTGAGCATTGTTTTAGATAGAGATGTGAAGTTCACGAGTCACTTTTGGAAGACTCTATGGAGTAGATTGGGAACCAACCTGTCATTTGGATCAGCTTACCATCCTCAGACCGATGGTCAAATAGAGGTGGTTAACAAGGTGCTAGGTAATCTTCTAAGGTTCCTAACTAAGGAGTATGGACAGACATGGGATATGGTTATCTCACAAGCTGAGTATGCTTACAATGATGGTGTGAACCAGACCACAGGGAAGAGTCCTTTTGAGATTGTGTATTTGATGCACCCAAGAGGAATATATGAGCTCAGAGATCTTGGAGCTATGGAGCATAGAAGCAGACATGCAGAAGACTTCAGTTAGACCATGAAAGAGATTCAGGAGTAGGTGAAGAAGACAGTCATCGAGGCTACACAAAAGTTGAAGGAGAAGGTAGATTTGTCAAGAAAGGATGTGCAATTTGCAGTAGGAGACTATGACATTTTCCACCTTAAAAAATCAAGGTTGCAGAAGGGAATGTCAACCAAGTTGCAGATGAAGAGAGTGGGTCCATGCAAGATATTAGCCAAGTATGGTAAAAATGCATACAAGTTAGAGTTACCTATCGATCTAGGAATCTCACCAGTTTTCAATATAGCTGACTTGATCAAGTACAAGGGATCAATCAATGATGTGGATCAGAATAGTAAGGATATCTTCAAGGACATCAGTAATATATCCTTGCCTAATCAAGACAAGCCTCAGGCAGAGAAGATCTTGGAGTCCGGAGTGAAAAAGTCTACAAGGCACAAGGTGTACATGGAGCACCTTATCAAGTGGATGAACAAGCATGAATCAAAAGCCACATGGGTACAAGAAGATTAGTTCAAGAAGTTTGGTATTGAATTGTCATTGGTCTCTCCTTCCATTCATTAGTTTTTGGGCAGAGAGGGGGAGAATGGTGCAGGAGCACCTAGGTAGGAAGCATTAGGTGGCACTATGCAAATTTGGAAGCCTAGGAAGAAATTTTTTGTCTTAATACTTTAAGGTCATGTTGACCATTTAATTTTTAGTTAGAGGTGTTAGAAGATGTTAGGGTGAAGGTTGATCAGTAGCTTATGGTAGATTGAATGAGTCGCACAATTTGTTTCCACTAGGAATCACTAGGATTTGGGAAATAAAGCCAAAATGTTGCATTTGTGCACTTTTGGCCTAATGGGGTGGTTATGTCCGACCAAGGGAAGATGTAACCACTTATGAACCTTTAAAATAGGGACCTCAAACTAGAATTGAGGTTGGAAGAAGCTTTGTATCTTTTGGAGTTTACTGTGCATATGGAAAAGCATTGAAATTCTGGTAATTTTTTAGTTTTTAGTTCTTATTAGTGTGTTAATGGAGGGTTCCAGGAACTGAGTAGTGTGTGGTACATGTGGTATTTTCTTTACAAGCTTTGTGTGGTCATTTGTGGTGTTTTTGCATCGTCTCCTAGCTTTGTTCTTAGTAGGTTTTGTTTCTTTCCATTGCTGATCAGTCCAATAGACTATTAATCATGGAGTCTTAGACCTCTATCTTCCACTATACTTGGTGTATAGTCCATGGGGGATGATTCTAAGCTCCATGCCTATAAATATATTAGGTTTAGAATTCTATAGGAGGCAAGATGTCATGGGAAAAGTCTTCTCCTAGGCGAGCTTGACTGTGCTCAATTAGGAAAGACAGTGAAAACCAAGCCCTAATGTTGCAGCCTGGGTGTCAATTCCTTGGTAACCCAAGGTGTGTGGTGGATTTAGGAGGCCTTACAAAGGTTTGGTAGGAAGGAAGAGGCTTCACCAATCCATTTGGTGATGGGAAAACACTGACAGTTCACTGTGAGGTCAGGAAATGGCCTAAAAAAGCCCTAATTCTTACAAAATGAGGGTTACGCCTATATACGGACAGTGAGAGCCTAAAACCTCAAAAATATTGGAGAGTAAGGAAAATGGACCAGGGTCTCCAAAGGAAGTTTGTGATGTTCTTTAGAAAGATTGTGGTTTAAGCCTATTTCCTCGGGTTAGGAGGCCTAATTGGGGCTCAAGGGCTAGTAGCCCTTTTTAAACCCTAAAGTAGGGTTTGGAGAGAGCGATGGAGAATTGGTGGTTGGTGGATGTTCAAGAACCCTAGAGGAATGGTTTTGAGGCCATGGAAGACATCACACACCCCTGCATCAAGTTAGTGAAGCTTGAAGTTTTAGTTAGCCTTTAGGAAAACTAAGGGCTAAGGAGAGAATGGTAGAGAGAGCACCAAGATTAGCTTGGTTAGGGAAATGGAGATGGTAGTAGGGTTGGCCAGGAGAACCAAGGGTGCCTAACAAGCATTAGGGCCTATAGGTTAAGAAGGTGGAGAGTGACACCAAAGGGTTTTCCAAGGTGAGACCCAGAGCATGGGACAGTGAGTGTCTCATCCAACCCTGCCCCATTAATATGCTAGCATCTTATTTAACATAATAACTTCTCTTGATAGATTTACTTTTATTATCCTTATATTTGTCATTTGAAACTTTGGTTGGACATCTTGAAGCATAATGACCTATCTTTCCGTAGTTAAAACATTTGAAAGAAAAATTACCTATGTATTTTCTATTCCCCTTTTTCAATCTCTTGACAAAATTTTCTTCTATCTCATCAAGATCAGTTGGATTTGATCCATCTGTAGACACCGAAATTTGGTCTAAGCCTGTGACTTCAATATTCTTCATGGTCATGATTAAATAATCTTAATTATTTAATTAATTCACCTTAACATTAATTCTTCTATTGATTAAATAATCTTAATTATTTAATTAATTCATCTTAACATTAATTCTTCTATTGATTAAATAATGTTAATTATTTAATTAATTCATATTCTGTTAATTCTTCTATTAATTAAATAATCTTAATCATTTAATTAATTCACACTTTTCTTTATTCTACCTATTTAATTAAATAAACACTTTTTATTTAATTATGTTACTAATTAACCTTATCCTTCTTGTCAAATTAAATAAATTCTTATTTAATTTACTCTTTATGATACTTCAACTATAATTAAATAAATTCTTTATTCATTTAAATCCCTTCATCACTTAATTAAATAAATCTTATTTATTTAATTATTCTTCAAATATCAAATCTTGAATTAAATGAATTATTTAATTCATGAATTCTATTTTAATGCATTCCTCTATATTTAGATAATTGTGTGAGTTATCTAAGTATTCACTTTTACTCGACTCAAAGATCTATTTCAAATCACTCAGTTAACTCTTGCTTTAATGTCTGAGTGGCGTTCTCGAGTAATCTCTTTGTCAAATCATTCAATTGTCCAGTGCAAACTCAATTGTGTGTACATGCATATTAATTAAATATTCTTATTTAATTAATTAAACCTTGTGCGTGCATTCAAACAAGAGTTGCTTTAATCCATCTTTATCTTTGTCATGCAAAGATTATTCTTTTGTTTTCAAATACCAAACTTGAAGATTAAATCATTTATTTAATGTTTAATTCTATTTCTAATTTATATCACTCACGTCACTACTAACAGTTATCAGAATGCATGACTAATCAATCAATCTCAACCATCTGTTGATCTTTCAATCTTGGCCTGTCATTCGAATAATCAATTTTCTATAAATTGATCTAGTCTTCATCATTTCAATCTCTCTTGAAATCTTATGACTTTTGCGAGCACTTATCTTGAATTTTCGATGTTTTGCTAAATCATTATCATAGGCTATACTTGCATGAACTTTTGAAAATCTGAGGGAAATTATACTACAATAGCAAAATGGAGAAGGGCAATCAAGATGAATGATGGAAATACGTAGAAATTTGGTGAGATTGTTCAAGTTTTATTTACATTTTTGACTTTCCTTTGTTCTTTGTTGCTTAGCATTAGATTACATTTAGATTTAGATTGCATGTTTGCTTTTAATCTTTTCTTTCTGCATTTTCTAGATGTTACATTCATGAACCCGACATGAATTGTAGAGAAATTTGTGTGTTTTCTTGTTTATTTTTGTTGTTTTGCGGGTTACAGCCAAGACTTCATATGAAATCCTGTCACCTTCTTTTGAGCACATAAAAATGGGAAAATAAAATATTTAAAAAAAAAATTGGGTTTTGTATATCTCATTCTCAGTTTTCTAGAACTTTAAATGGTTTAAAATTTCGTTAAGATTTGAGAAAGTTATGGCCAGTTTAGTGATCGCAGTTTTTTAAGCTTTAACTGATAAAACACAATTTTTTTCTTTTGTTTATAACACTTTTGTTTTGTAGGATTTTGCAAAACATTTTTTGGGTTTTGAAGGTCTATTTTTTAGCTTTCCATAGATATCTATGATTTAAAATTTTGTTTAGTTTTGAGGAAGTTATCACTATTTTAGTTTGTTGTTTTCATTTAAGTTTTTGTACTAATCTTATGTTTTCAACATGTGTCTTGAGGAGTTAATGAGTTTTTATAAGACGATTGACAAAGACAATATTGAAAACTACTAATGAATCTTTCTGTAGAACGCATGTCAAAGACCCTAGTTAAACTTTTGAAACAAATTGTTTGGTAGTGTAGCAAATCTTTCATTTGGATTAAAATTAACAAGTGTCTACTGTGTTTGGTGCAAAAGCACAACTATGTAATTACCCTCATGATTTGGTACATCAAAGTATCCTCTCCCCTTGCACATCCATGCAATCCTGAGTGTAAGAGAAATAGTTACCAACTCTAGAACTTGGGCCTATTCTAGTGGGAAAAGTGCTCACCCTAGCACGACTCAGACTGGTAGCACCTTGAACCTAAGGGACTTCCAACCAGTATATAAAAGTGGATTCTTGGGGAAAGCCCAAGAATCACGAGTATGGTTTCGACGAGATGGATCTGAAAGGGGACTCTCGCCGCATGGACCATGCCCAACAAATGAAATGCCCATACTAAACACCTTTTGTTTTAGAGACCAACCATTTTTTGGTCGTTGCTTGGTATAGTGCAGGGTACAGTATCATGCCTGAAGACACTCACTACTGATCCCCTTGAGTAGAGATAGCAATTCTTGGGAGGTCATTGCCCAAAGAATTCAAAATTGGTGTGCTTGAATGATGTTAATGAGCTGTGGAGGGGAGCCAATTCCACCAAATTTCTAAGCTATCTGCTCTCGAGAAGGAAAGGTGTTTATCACCAATCCAGGGTATTTAGGTGGGCTCTACCAAGTATAGAAACCCTAGGCCTTTTGGACTATTAGGATGTGCTTGTCTGTTGTCAACTTAAACGTTCTTTGAGTCCAAAATCAAACTGAAAACACTTTGTCTTATGATTGTCCTTGTTTGCCAGAATTTGATCACAGAAAACAGAGTCATTTTTAAATCTCAAATCATTGAAAATACACAGAGTTACAACTATTCACCAGAAGGTCGCAATTGATTTTTAAAGTCGCGTCTATTTAAATTTGAGTCGTATCTGTCATTTTCGGTCGCATCTGTTTAACTTTGATTCACATTTGTCATTTTCAGTCGCATCTATTAGGCATAGAGTTGCATTTTCCAAATTAGCTCGCATCTAATTTGCGAAAATCTGCATGTGTTATATTCTGAGTTGCAACTATCATTATGAGTCGCATCTGTTAGAAAGTTAACCGCATCTGTCAGAGTTGGAAATTGAAATTTATCAGGGACACGCAATTTATCATCAGAAAACTGCAACTGTGAAACTTAACCGCAACTATTAAACTGAACCGCATCTGTGAAATCCTGCAACACATTTGTCTGATTACAAAACCAGAATTCACGGTCACTATCTAGTCAACACAGTTATACCAGTTTTTCAGTTGTCTTTCCACAAGTAGTCCTTGAACAAAAACCTGCAACGATTTGTTCAATTTTGCATCCTTTAGGTTCATTTAGTCATTACCATAGTTGTCCTAATTCAGAGTTTGGTCTCATCTTAGAATACATTTTTCCTTTGGAGTAAACTTCTAGGAAGGTCATTTTTACAAACTTTAGGATAGGTCCATCATCTACACTCTAGAAAAATCATAGCATCAAAAAAATTTGTCATTGAACCTAGCTCTATCATCTTATCCTTTGTCCTACAGAGAGTTCTCCTAGCTCATCCAGATCCTAGGAACAATAATGCCTTGGAATAAGCATGTGTAGTTAGGAGACTTACCTTATATTTGATCCTAGTCCTACATTGGTTCCTTGACATAACTAAATTGACACCTTGGTTAGACTTTAGGTAGTTGGTAACCTCGTCTCAGGTTCAAAAAATTGATTACCTTAGAAGCTTGCTTAGAATTTGCATACTTAGACACTATCATCCTAGGATAGCATCATTTTAGACATACCTTATTTGCATAGAAAATACCAAAAAAAATAGTTGCATACATTCATCCTTTATATTGAAAAAATCCCAAAAATATATAGCTTAGGTTGCATACATTAGACTTAAGTCACTCTTTGCATTGTCATACCTTAGAACTCATATCACATACCTTATTCATACTCCATCTTTCATCATAACCTCACCACTATGTTTGCAATTTACCTTGATATGCTTGCTAGTCAAGTTGAATACCAGTTACTCTATAATGGTCAATGTCAACGAGCCATAGACTTCAAAAGACAATTTATCCAATCCAAATGCCAATCAATTTCAACCCATGGTCAACTACCCACATACCAGGTTCCTACCAACAATCCATAAGTCCTAGTCCTCCATCCATCTACCCTCATTATCAAGAATCCCTTAGCATAATCCATGCCATGAATCCACAACAAACGTCCACTTATCACCCTTATCCTAACCTTGACAAGGGAAACCAACCTTCCACTAATCCCTTCCAAGCCTCCACGTCCTATCCTAGTCCTTCATCCACTAATCCCTTCCAATCCTCCACATCCTATCATAGTCCTTCATCCACTAATCCCTTCGAAGCCACTCCATCTCAATCTACATCTTGTCATGAAAATACATCTATTCATGGTCTCCAAAGTCACATCCCATCTACTAAACTTAAGGATACATGTCAAATGGAAAGTCCAAAGCATGACTTCATGGCTTCACCTTCATGTCAAGATCAAATTAGTCTATCCCACGACCCTATCTTTAAGTCCATCCAAGAAGTCCTTCTAGATAATCATGGCATCCCAAATACACTTATCCCTGATCAAGATTCCATTCCCAACCATATCATTCAAGACAAACCCATCTTTGATCAAGACACTACTATTGATCAAGAAGTCCAAAATGATCCACTCCTTGACCTTTATGCCATTCATGATCAAACATTTGAAGATGACCTTATCCAAGTAAAAAACACATCCATTTCCCAAAATGAGACACTTGCCTCCTTTGGACACATAGATGATATTCCTCTAGAATGAAAGTCTCCTACTCTAGACATATTTGCACATGATCAAGCTATAGCTGAGTTCATTGGACTCTATGAAAATGACCATAAAGATGATTTCGACATCGAGTTGGAAGCACCAATAGAATCATCTGAATCTGATATGTCACAAAATCACACCAAGGATATCCAAAATATCAATGAAGATAAGAGATCCTATCAACTAGGATCATCCACTTTTGTCAAATCAAGCTTTCTTGTAGATGAGAAGATTCCAAGTAACAGTTTCCACAAACACAATGATGGGTTAGTATCTTGCTTCCAAAATGAAAAATACCCCATCACAAACAGAATATGTCAGAGCATGCTGTCTCAAGGAAAATGACTAGGCATACACGAGCAAGGAATTCTAGAACCAATATAGTTTCAAGAAAATCCTAGACATCAAGGTCTTGGTTATCCTTCAGTCAGTAAATCTAATGATGTTAATGGTACCTCCTCGATATTGGGTGTGTAATGTATTCTATTGTTAATCTAATTAAAACAAAACACTATTAACAGAACTTTAAATTGAAGAAAATTTGAAATAAACTTGGCTATAAAATAACAATTCTTCAAGAACGTTCCGTCTTTCTCTATCTCCAGAGATTGGTTTGAAGCTTTCTGGCTCTCAGATTGTGTGAGCTTCTCCAAATGACTGCTGCAGAACGAGTATGCAAAGGAAAACTATCCTAAATGATGGTGAAGATGGACAGGGGCTGTAATTATGTACAGGGGCTGTAGATGAGATGAGTCATGATTCTATTGCTATGATTGCTATACTATTGCTATGATAATACTCTATGAATGCTAATGCTGCTTGTAATTTGGCTATAGTTTTCTTGCTTCCAATTCTATATGATTTGGAGCTCCCGACAGCTGTATTTATAGATTTTTGCAGGCTTCATCCTGGCTGGCAAGAATCTACGGCTGTGAATTGTCTGGTATGTTTGAATGGTGAGAGATTGAGAAGTTGAGAAGAAAAGGGAGAAGGTTGAGAGGTTGGAGAGAAGAATGGAAGCTTGTCTTCAACCCACGGGAACAAGCCTGCACAGGAACAGAGAAATTTAATTTTCTGTTTTGGCAGTTTGTTTCCCGGGAGTTGAAGATAAATCCCAAATTAAATAAATATTTAAATTTATTTAATTTCCTTTATTGCTTTTTGATATTTGATTTTTGATTTTTTTGAAAACTAAAGAAGAATTAATTAAATATTTTGGTAATATTTAATCATGAATGACTTTAGAAGATTTTTGAAATATTTAGAAGAATTTAATTAAATATTTTTGGAAATATTTAACTATGAATAGATTTTTGAATTGATTTAGAGGAATTTTGAAATGATTTAAAAATGAATATTAGATTAGAAGAAATAATCAAATATTTTGGAATATTTAATTATAAATGATATTTAGAAGAATTATAATATTTTAATCTTTATTTGAATAAAATATTCAAACTAAGATTATATGATAATTAATATAAATAAATTGTAACATTTATTTAATTAATTAAGAAATGAATATGAAAAGGTGATTAAATATTTAATCGAAATGAAATCATGAACAATATAAATAAATTATTTAAATTTATTTATACGTAGATAGAATCAAAAGATTTTAATTAAATATTAAAAATATTTAATTAATTACCAGACAATGTGATATGACCATTTTTAAGTGTATACATTTTGCCCCTCTTTGAAGTGATGTGTTTTACGCATTACTTCAAAGAATTTTTGAAATTTTGCCCCAAATATTGATTTTTGATTTGTTGATAGATATATGCCCCCGCGAACGATGAATCGATGTTTGAATTTTTGAATTTTTTTAGATTTTTGTGGAATTTTTCAATTTTTTTGATTTTGAAGATGTCGATTCATCGTTCGAAAATAATGATGTGAAGAAACTGACCCGAAGAAATATTAAATGAAAATTTGATGAAGAAATTGCCCCTTGTATGTAAAAAAATATGATAAAATGCCCTAATTTTACCATTATATAGGTTAAAAATGTCATTTTCCATGTCATTTTCAATTTTAACTTAGTAAAATTTGTAAATTTTGAGCTCTGGGTTGACAATCATGGCACTTCCAGTTCACCTACACCGTTTCGAGCGTATCCGACGTTATCAGTGACCGGCGCACTATGGACCTCCGGTATGTGTCTCGTAACTGCTTGTCTGTCGAAAATTTCATTTTGCGCACGTTTTTAATGTTTTAATTCAAAAACATTGAGTTTTAGCGCTCTTAAAGTTTTTCGTAGCGCACTCAACAATTTTCGTAGCGCATACAATATTGTAGCGCCCTTAAGGCGTATCGTAGCGCATTTGAAATTTTCCACAGCGCATAATTTTCCATAGTGCCCGTGATATATTTCATAGCGCTTTTGATTATTTCCATAGCGCATATGAAATTATAGCGCACCTGATTTGTTTTATAGCGCTCTTAAAAATTATTATAGCGCAAACTTTTCCATAGCGCCCGTGATATAAATCATAGCGCCATTAATTGATTCTGTAGCGCAAAATTTTATTTAGCGCTGATAAAGATTTTTGTAGCGCATACAACTAATTATGTAGCGCTTTTTGTTCCACATGATAAATTTGTTTCCCAAATTGTTGGAGAACAAATAGTAGTTGATAAATTTGCTTTTAAAGTTGTTAAAAACAAATAGTATAGATAAGTTTTCTTCTAAAGTTGTTAGAAAGAAACTTGATGTTGATTATTTGCGTGCCATGATGATGGAAAACAAATAATTTGATTGATTCATTTTGAATTGATATGTTAAAATGATTTGATATTGATGTTGTTTTGATAATGTATGTGAACAGGAGAGACTAGGTGTCTTGCAGATACGAGAGGCTTTTCCGAGTACATGGTCATTGATTCCACATTTATTACAGTCTGATAGAGATGTCATTGATGCCTGTGGTTTGACTTCATTACTTGATATGCCCGAGGTTCGCCTCAATAGGGCTCTATTGACAGCACTTGCAGAGAGGTGGCATAGCGATACCAACACCTTTCATTTACCGACCGGCGAGATTACAGTGACTCCCGAGGATGTATATCGCATCCTACGGATCCCAGTGATGGGAGAGGTAGTTGTGTTTGACAGACGAGAGGCTGGAGGTACTCTTGCTTTGAGACGGATATTCAGAGATGATCAGATAGCTGGGTACTACATCCCATGGAGTGAGATTACAGATTCCTACCCACCACTACCAGCTGTGCTTGCAGGTTTCATTGGAGGTGTGTTGTGCCCCGACCATAGGTCGAAGGGGTTCGCGATCGGATGGGGTCGTGTCTTAGAGAGCATGGTGATGCAGGGCACACGATATGCATGGGGTACCTGTATGCTAGCCCACCTATATGACGAGTTACATCACATTGTCTATGGTAGAGGCCGGAGTTTTGCGGTTGGATGCTCATTATTACAGATATGGGCATGGGAGCATTTTGCAGTGTTACGTCCATTGACTCGAGGAGATCGTCCAGCTGGTCGAGCATACAGATGGAGATATTCACATATTATTGCTCAGCCTAGACTGGGCAAGCTAGTGTATTGGCAGCGGCTATTGGATAGTTTGGATACAGTATGCTGGAGGCCATATTTGGATTGTGAGCCATGGCCAGAGGATGCGAGGGAGATGCCTTTTGTATGCACTTCCAGATTTTTGATTGGACGGACCACATGGATTTTGGAGAGATTTCTTGCTGGACGTGTATTGCGACAGTTTGGTCGGACTCAGGGTATGCCTGTTGGTTCAGCTATTTATGCACGGCGACAGGCAGAGCTTGCAGTGTGGGGCCCACGGATCTCTTATGATGCAGCTGTTGCAGAGTTTATCAGTTTAGGTGCACAGATGTGGGACTACCAGGCGGATGTTCTGGATGCAGGGGCGACACATGAGTATGTTCAGTATGTTCTACAGCATCCTCCTCCACGCATGTTTGATCCTGATGAGGCGTTGCTCCTGTCATTGGACAGAGACGTCGACAGAGAGATTCAGAGTCAGGTGATGACGATTCAGAGGATAGTGAGGACGAGGAGGGTAGCGGAGATGATGACTCAGATGGAGATGATGGTGGTGATGGTAGGGGTGGCAGGAGAGACGGCAGGAGAGGTGGCAGAGGAGGTAGTGTAGGCAGAGGAGGTAGTGTAGGCAGAGGTGGACCACGGATGAGGCATACTGACCCATCTCCGTCAGTGGATCCGACAGTAGCGAGTCAGATATCCTCTCTGCAGAGCACAGTACAGAGCTTGCAGGCTCAGCTATCACAGGCACAGGCCTTGATTTCACAGTTGCAGGGTCAGGTGACTTCGATCACTGCCGAGAGAGATGCGGCTAGACAGCGGGGTGAGCAGGCCATTGCCTTAGCAGATAGCCTACAGAGAGTGGCAGGTAGCACTTTGCCAGGTGATATGATGAGAGAGGTTACGAGGGCTACTCGAGAGGCAGAGTTTTATCGTACCAGATATCATGATGCAGTCCCAGCTGAGCAGAGAGATAGCTATACTCAGTCACGATCTACTCATGGTCGCTCTCGTACTACCAGCAGGGGTGTGACACAGCCATTACCTCCTAGAGGGCCACCGGGGTCAGGCGGAGCAGGTCCATCAGGGGCAGGTGGTACAGGTCCTAGGCCAGCTCCATCACAGGATAGCTCGGCCTAGTGCATTGTATATGATGATATTCTGTTGAGACATTTTGTATACACCGTGAGATGATCACATTTTTGATGATATTATATCATTTGTAATTTGACATCCTTGTACATTTTGACATTCATTTTTGAGATATGCAGAGATGATTTTACATGATATATATATATATGATGTGTACTATATGATGGCTTCATGATTTATGATATTTATATATATGATTTTATGAGATAAATGAATGTATTATGTTTATGATAGATGAATGAATGTATGATGTTTATGATAAATGATGCAATAATTTATGAAATGATGTTTATGATAAATGAATGAATGTATGATGTTTATGATAGATGATGCAATAATTTATGAAATGATGTTTATGATAAATGAATGAATGTATGATGTTTTGTGAATGTCAAAATATACTCAGTCATATTTGAAAAGATATAGATCTTTGATTCTTTGCCAGCTTTTGGGAATCTATAAATTCAAAATGCAAATTCTAACATGAATGCAATCTATACTAACCATGCAGGACATTCATACAATATTGCCATTTGGAGAGCTTATATATCATCATAGAGCTTTGAAATGTTGAAAGTTAATACAAGCATCAAAGGGTATGTTAGCACCAGTGATGACCTGAGTATTGCTTTCATGATTTTTAATATAGCAAGTTAATACAAGCATCTAGGTATAATTGAACCGAGATGACCTGAGTATTGCTTGCATAAACAGACAAGAGTTAACCCTTTTCCCATGCAAATTCCGAAATGTCATCCATGATCTATAGTAGAGCATGTCTCGCGACCAAATTGCATAGTACTAATGATTTCCTCACAAACAGAAGACAAAAAAAAATCATACTCCTTCCTTGCTTTTCTAGTTCAGTACATCATCGAATTACTCCAGAGATATGATAGAAAATCAAACAACCATTAAAATCCTGTTTAAGGCATTTCAAACATTTATTCAGATTAAGATCATCCAATTTGGTTACCATCATTGATATTCTGCATGTCGATAGTTTGTTTGGATCATTTTGTTTAGATTTCGATTGACATGAATATGTTTGTGATTTGATATGACAATGTTGTGTTTTGTTTTTGTCAAGC
The DNA here is from genome assembly GCA_007258455.2 of Sequoia sempervirens. Classification (NCBI taxonomy): domain Eukaryota; kingdom Viridiplantae; phylum Streptophyta; class Pinopsida; order Cupressales; family Cupressaceae; genus Sequoia; species Sequoia sempervirens. The sequence continues at coordinate 10,115 of VDFB02302150.1, read as the reverse complement.
TGTTATTTGTCTGTTTGAGATATTTTGAAAGCTCGTTGCCCCTCTATTGTATTTTTCTGCGTTTTGCCCCCAATGTAAACACAACCTAAAGATAAAAGATATGTACAAATTTCATCAAGCCATGATGAAACCTAAAGATTCCCACTACATGGTATGGATAATGAAAGATATTTACAGATGATAGACGTGGATGAATGATGCCTAAAGTGAAAATAAGACATAAACTAATAAATGGAGGAGCCCATTTCGATCACAAGTAGCGCTTGTTTGCCAAGTTTTCACCACTTGTTTTTATTGCACTTTTTCAAGATTTTTCTGATTTTTTTGATTTTTTCAGGACTTTTTATGATTTTTTTGATTTTTTCAGGACTTTTTATGATTTTTTTTCAGGACTTTTAGACATAAAACTTCTTAAGGTGAATACTATTGGTTGGCTCTTCAAACAGGTCCCCCTCTGATGTGGATAATTGATATGCTCCAGAACCATATGCTGCTATAATAACAAATGGACCAAGCCAATTAGGTTCAAATTTGCCTTTCTTTTCTCTATCTTGCTGATTACGTGGATTTTCCTTCAAAACTAAGTCACCCACTTGAAATGCCCGTGGTTTAACTCTGTGGTTATAACTACGAGATATGACTTGTTGATAACCTTTCAAGTGATCAGCTGCATGTTGGCGTCTTTCATCTAACAGTTCGAGTTCTTGAAGGCGAGAAACTCGGTAGTCTTCATCACTTATCAATCCCTTAAGTGAAACCCTAAGCGAAGGTATTTCAACTTCCAATGGTAAGATTGCTTCTGCTCCATAGACTAAAGCATATGGTGTAGCTCCTGTTGGTGTGCGAATACTAGTTCTATATGCCCACAAAGCTGGGTTGAGTTGAACATGCCAATCACGTCCAGCATCATTTACTGTCTTCTTTAATATCTTTAAAATGGTCTTGTTAGAAGCTTCTGCTTGACCATTACCCTGTGGATAATAAGGTGTGGAGTACCTGTGTTGGATATGAAATCTTTCACAAATTTCATCAACATCCTGATTCTTAAAAGGTCTTCCATTATCAGTAACAATAGAATTAGGAATTCCATATCTACAAATAATGTAATTTAGGATAAATGAAGATATCTGTTTACCAGTCACTGTTGTTAGAGGAACAGCTTCAATCCATTTTGTAAAATACTCAGTAGCTGTGATGATAAACTTATGACCATTTGACGATGAAGGATGTATTTTACCAACAAGATCCAATCCCCACTGAGAAAAAGGCCATGTTGAAATAAAAGGCTGCAATTCCTGTGCAGGTGCATGAATAAGATTCCCATGAATCTGGCATTTAGAACATTTCTTAACAAAAGTAAAAGAATCTTGCTCCATTGTAGGCCAATAGTATCCCATTCTGACAAGTTTCTTTGCTAAGGTCAAACCACTTGAATGAGTTCCACAAATACCACTGTGAACCTCTTGTAAGGGGTGCTGCCACAATAATGGGTTACACTTTTTGGGACATCCTAATTTTTGCCTGAAATCACATATTTTTAGAAAATACAATGATTTATGACTTTAAAGGTTCCATTTAAATTATTTTAATTAAAGAGGGATTGATAGAAAACCCCCTTGGATAGAACTTTGTTAGATTTAAACCATACCTATTGAGTCTCCTCTACACCTATCAAAATGTTTGATAAAAACCAGTTTTGATTTACCTTTTGGGTGATCAAATGAATTCATTTTAAAATTTATTCTTTGTAAGCATGTAGCCCTTATTATAAGCTTCCTAAAAGTATAATTTTAAATATGTTTAATTGATTATTATATTTATTTTTTTATTTCTTGTGAATGTAGGATTTTCAATGAACATCAAGTTCTTTATTTCACACATATGAAAAAATAGAAAAATAGAAAAAAAATTCTAAAAAATACATGTGCCCTAGGTATTGATGTCCTTATTCTAACAAAAAAAGAATAAGTTAATTCAAATGAATACAAAAAAAGTTATTTGTGCCGAAGTACACCTCTGTCCAAATTATAATTACGTTGACTTGGAAAATTAATTAAAAAATATATATGTAACAAAAAATTATGAAAAAATATCCATCCCCTAGATATTGGTGTGAAAATTTTGCATTTTAAAAATCAGAATTGTATCCTGTCTATAAAAAAAGTTATGTGTGCCAAAGTGAACATCACTTTTTAAAAATGCTGATTAGTAGAAAAAATAAGTTATTAAAAATTACATAAAATGATTCACAATTTTTTTTATTTTTTTATTTTTAAAATATAATTAGAATCTACACAAAATATCTAACAAATAACTAGTTTGATTCATCTTCAAAACCTTAATGGTTTAACTACTATAGGTGTAAGAAAGTGAATGTCTAGTGAAAAATCCTGATTTTAATGTCAAGTTTGGCCAAAAATTGTAACCCATTATTGTGGGATCACCCAAGGCTTTTTCAGATTCGTCACTTTCAAGACATCTAAGGAGTGTACCATCAAGACCACGTCTATAAAGGATATTGGCAATTAAGGTATAACGGGATGATTGGCGAATGAAATTCCGTTTTTGGTTTCGTGATAAATCTAAAGGCAAGATGTTATCTTTCAAATAGGTATATGTTTTGCCATATAAGGGTGAATCTGAACCAGTCAAATGACATATAACTTGGTTTTCAGGATTATCATATGCAGGAGAAAACAATTGTTCCACCAAGAATTCATACTTAGTTTGATCTTCTGATATTTGTAATAAAGAAGCAATGGTAGCCATTGCATCTGCAGCTTTATTGTCAATTCTTGATATTTGTGAAAACTTAATTGACACAAAATATTTCTTATAATCATCCACCATGTGTTTGTATGGTAGCAACTTATCATCTTTGGTTTGATAATCATCATTGATTTGATTAATGATAAGTTGTGAATCACCATAAACTTCCAGCTCTGTAATCTGCCATTCCAAAGCTATCTTTAATCCTATGAGTAATGCCTCATATTCTACTATGTTATTTGTGCAAGGAAACATCAATCGATATGATCTTGAGATGGTATGTCCTTCAGGTGTAACAAAAAGAATCCCTGCCCCCGAGCCATATTGTGTATATGATCCATCAAAGTATAATGCCCACGGTCTCTGAATTGTTGCTGAAAAGACATCTGCATCAGGAAACTCAATATGTATTGGATTATCTTCTTGTAAAGGAGCTTCAGCTAACTGATCTGCAATGACCTGTCCTTTAATCGCTTTTCGATCTATATAGTGAATATCAAACTCACTTAAGATCATTACCCATTTTGCAAGTCTTCCTGTTAAAGTGGCTCTGCTTAATAGGTATTTCAATGGATCTATCTTTGTTATCAGCTTAACTGTATGAGTCAACATATAATGTCGCCACTTTTGAGAAGCAAACACTACTGCAAGACAAGCTTTTTCAATGAAACTGTAGTTTAACTCATGTCTTGTTAAGGTTCTGCTGATATAATATATAGCCCTTTCTTTACCTGTAGAGTCTTCTTGTGCTAGCAATGCACCCAAAGATACTTTTGTTGCTGAAATATAGAGTATAAGCGGCTCTCCTGGAATAGGCGGAATTAGAACTGGTGGATGTGTAAGATATTGCTTGATCTGATTGAATGCTGCTTCACATTTGTCATCCCATTTAAATGGAACATTTTTATGCAATAAATGTGTGAATGGCAAGCTTTTGTCTGCCAGTTGAGCTATAAACCTTCTGATGGACTGTAATCTTCCTTGCAAGGATCTTAATTGACTGATATTTCGTGGTGGAGGCATGTCCATTATAGCTTGTACCTTTTCTGAATCAACTTCTATACCCTTTTTCTGAAACAATGTACCCTAGGAGTTTTCCAGATGTAACACCGAAGACACACTTCTTTGGATTCAGTCGAACATTGAATTTTTCCATTCTGACAAAGATTTTTGACAAGATTTCTAGGTGTTCATCTCGTGTATGAGATTTAGCAAGTAAATCGTCAACATAATCTTCCATGAATGTATGTATCATATCATGAAAAATAGTTGTCATTGCTCTTTGATAAGTAGCTCCAGCATTCTTTAACCCGAATGGCATGACATTCCAGCAATAAGTACCCCAAGGACATGTAAACGCTGTTTTATCTTGATCTTCTGGTGCAATTTTTATCTGGTTGTATCCTGAGAATCCATCCATTAATGAATACATTGCATGTCCAGCAGTTAAGTCAACAATCAAATCTATGTTAGGTAAAGGAAAATCATCTTTAGGGCATGCTTTATTTAAATCCCTGAAATCTGTACAAACTCTAATCCTTCCATCTGGCTTTGAAACAGGTACAATGTTTGAAATCCATTCTGCATAGTCAATAGTTCGAATGAATCCAACATCTAAAAGCTTCTTTAATTCTTCCTTGACCAATAATGCAACATGTGGATGCATCTTTCTGAGCTTTTGCTTTACAGGTTTTATCCCAGGTTTGATAGATAAATGATGCATTATCAAATTAGGATCTAACCCTGGCATATCAGCATATGACCAAGCAAAGTTAATTTGATTATCCTTCAAGAATTGCATGAATTTCTGGACTTCTTCAACTGTTAATGATGCTGCAATTTGCACAACTTTTGGCTGCTCTGGTGTACTTATGTTGATTGATTCCGTTGGTTCAATCAAAATAGAAGATCTTTCATGATAATACTTGGGAAGAGTGTCAAATTTCTCATCCTTCAATGCCTCAGAAAGGTTTTCACTGTCAGATTCGCTCTTTATTTTTCTTTTGTTTTGATCTATCACTGCCTTTTTTCGGTTTTCATCAATAGATCCATCTTTTATTTCATTTATTTTGCAGCTAAGAGACTTGACACTCTCTTTGTCAAAATCATGAGTATAAGATTCTTGAATGAAACAATTGTTTTCTTCATTTGAGGAACAAAGGAAAGTTATAACATCTTCATCATTACTGAATGTAGGAATGTGGATAGGTGCGTCAATATCCCAATCTATAAGTTCTGGATAAACTAAAGGCATAGGATCATTATGTTGGGTAAGGTCTTGAATTGTCAAAGTCATGATGTGGTTGTCATCCTCATGGTAGACAAGGTCTATGATGGTATTCTCCTGTTGATTATCCATCTCGTTAGAATCTGATTCTTCCTCACTTGAGTCATGATCGCTTTGTAAAACATAATCGAGTGAAGGCCTTGACCCTTCTCCTTGTATAAGAACAGGTGCATATTTGTGTATAATATCAACTTGTTTATCCTTCCAGAATTCATCATTATAAATGGTGTCCCATTCATATTCATTAGAATCAGTATCTGAACTATTTTGCAATTGGAAAACTGATTCATGAGATTTATCTGACACGGATTCTCCTTCATGAATTAATGATGTCTGCTGTGAAGTGAGTTCTTCTTTATCTTTACCATATCCAAGTCCTGTTTTATCACTTGAATGCTTTGAAATAGGCTGAATTGGTTCCACAATTCCTTCTCTTCGTTTCCCTATAGGACCATTTCCTTCATAACCCATCTTTTGCATGATAGCGTACCCTTTACCATATTGTTCTTTAGGTAACTTAATGTGCAAGAGAGATTCATCTTCATCTTTGTATAGCCAATTTAGGATGTCCCTATCTTCAGCTTCTTCTTCAGTGGTATTAGCTCTAATGAATTTTCCATCAAACTTTGTGATTGGCACGGAAGTTTGAGATGTAGAAGCAGTTGCAATCTTTTGATTTGATAAAGTTGGTAATCCATGTGATCTTGGAGAAGGAGGTAAAGTAGAAAGAGATAGTGAATATTCACCTATCCCTTTGTCTTTAAATTTCAGCTTAGTATCAAGATTCTTTGTTAATTCTTGCAATTGGACTTGTAGATTGGAAGAAGAAACAACAAGAGCTTCTCTATTGTGTGGCACAAAGACATCTTGACTCACCCTAAGATTAGAACAAGTTTGGGTACTATTGTAATCAGCTTGTATAGTTATTTCTTGTCCATCATATGGAAACTTGATACATTGATGATATGTTGATGGTACGGCCTGCATATCATGGATCCACGGACGACCCAAAAGTATGTTATAAGACAGATCTCGATCTAGAACCTGACAAAAAGTATTCTTCACAACAGGTCCCACTCTGATAGGTAGCAATATTAATCCCTTAGAAGCTCTTTCTTCATCATCATATGCCTTAATAGTTATCTTCCTTCGTGAATCAATTTCATTTTCTGAAATTCCTAAGGCATTTATTAATTTTAAGGTACAAATATTCAAACCGGCTCCTCCATCTATTAAGACACGTCTAATTCGATGTTTATGGATCATGACTTCAAGATATAACGAGGAATTATGTGGATGTGTCATAGAAGCATCATCTTTATCGGAAAATGAAAGACAAGTGGGGGAAGACAAATGTCCCACCATGGCTTGAAATCTGTTTGCATCTAGATCAGTATCAACAGTTGTGTTTACAAGCGCTTCTTCTAAAATATTTTTGTGTATGGGGGATATTTTAAGAAGTTCAAGAATAGAAATTTGAGCTGATGTTTTTCTCAATTGATCAACCAGATTATACTGAGTTGGAGAAGAAATAGTTGTTTTAGACGAACTTCCTTTTAAAACAACCTTTGCTTGACCTCTTGTTGTTACATTAACCTGTTGATATTCTTGTTTTCCTTTAATTTTGATAACATTAATCCGATTATCATCTGTGTAAATATGACGGATTATATTGTCTTCAACATTATGTATGCTTTTGGCTTTGGTATCCGATGTTTCCCCCTTTTGGTAATTTGGCAAAGGATCTTTGAATGCTTGATGATCATCATTGGTATGATGTCCCTCAATTGTAATAGTACCATTGTCAATTAAATCTTGTACTAGATTTTTTAAAGCTTGACAATTGTTTGTCCTATGGCCTTTACATCGATGATAATTGCAATAATACAAGTCATTCCATGATGTTGGTTTAACTCGTGGCTCATAATCTCTTTGTGGTGGCAAAGTGATAACTTTATTATCAAGAAGTTCCTTGAGAGCAGATTCAAGAGATTGACCCAAAGCAGTAAAAGTCCGTCGATTTGAAAAGAATGAAGGTCTAGACGGATTTGATATTTGGGTATTGCCAAGATTATTATTGAAATTACCACGATTTTGATTGGTATTTTGATTGGTCATGTTCTCTTGCTTGGAAATTTGTCCTTGTTGATTGTTATTTCCTTGTTGTATTGTATTTCCTTGTGAATTGTTTCTTGGAGTACTTGATAAATTGAAAACGGATGGTCTTGTTCGTAAATTATTTGCATCCACTATACCATCATTAACAACATTTTTGTTTCTATTCCAAAACCTTGTTTTATTGTTGTTTTGATTTGATGTACTTGGATTATCAAGTTTTATCACTCCCCTTTTAACCAAGGCTCCTTCAATAGTGATTGCATTTTCAATCAGTTTTTCAAAGTTATGAGGACAATGAAGGTTAAGCCTATAGCTTAATTCTGGATCAAGGCTATTGATAAAAATATCCATCTTTTCCTTTTCAGGAATAGGACGAGAATATCGTGCAAATAACCTTCTCCATCTTTGTAAAAATGTAGTAAAGGGTTCTCCTACCTTTTGTTTCACTTTACAAAGATCAAGCATTGTTATTTGATGTTGAATATTGTAGGCGTATTGTGAGATAAACTGATTTATCAACTCCTCAAAAGTTTTGATAGGTGGAGTGATTTTTGAAAGCCACTCCATGGATTGTATGCCTAGACTTCGTGGAAATAATCGCATCAAGTAAGTATCATCATAGGAAAATTCAAGACTCATGTTTCGGAAATCCCTAACATGGTCTATGGGATCGGTTTTTCCATTATACCTATCGTACTTAGGAATTTCACAATGTTTTGGAAATGGGATCATTTGAAGACTCCTATCAAATGGATAAGGAGATATGTCTTCCAAAACATATTTCTTTGTTGTACCTCCTTGCATTTCCTTTATTTGCCCTTGTAATTCTTTTATCTGTTGGTTAAGAGCACTAAAGTCATTAGGAGGATTTTCAGGATTTTGTTTAATCCCCTCTATGTCAAAGGTGTGAGGCAACTTAGCTCCTTGATTAGCTAATGTAAGGAAGTATTTTTCTTTGTTACGTTCTAGGATTCTCTCCATAAGAGTATGGAATTGAGGATCTTGTTCTGCTTCTTGAAGCTTTTCTTCCGTTATCTCATCAATATTAAATGTTTCCTCTTCTTTTTCATTTCGATCACCCATTTTACTAGTTGTAGTTTCTCCTTCGTCTTTTTCCATTTGTTTTTGAGATCTCGTGAAGACAGGCATAGATTTGTATCAAAATTTTACTCACTTTTGATCAAAAGAGTGAAATAGTGCAATTGATGTGGTATGTATGAAGGTCAAGATAGAATGAAAATTCTATGACTTACATGAAATTTTCTAATCTTGTAACTTGTGTTGTTCCCTAAGTGAAAGGATGAAAATCCTGTTGGTGGGAATATAAGCAAAAGATCTAGAAAAGGATGGTTGTTGCACTTTATGAAGTTTTGATCATGGCTTTGTAAAAAGATGAATTTTGTGATAGATGCCCAATGTTTTCTAAGTTCTCTATTGTAAGATTTGATTTGGACGAGTAGAGTATTCAATTGCTGGTTGGGGAATATAACTAAAACGGATGCGTTGACTATGGTTATGCCTTTGAGAAAGGGCTCTTCTTTGAAAATAAGCTTGTGAATACAAAGGCTCTATGGCATAATCATCTGAAAGACCTCTAACACAATCATGATACCTATGAAGAAAAGTTCTATATTTAAGTAAAACTTTTCGACTTTGATATAAGAATTTTTGTTTCTTCAATAATTTCTTGTGGTTGAGAGGTTTCTTTGGCTTCTTAATCCTTTTGGAAACGGATTTTTTTACAAACTTTGTAGATTTCCAATCTCGTAACATGAGATTGATCAATATGATAATGAGTGTTTTGGATGATCTTTATCTAAATTAATGTAATGAAAACACATCAAACAAGTTGAAAACAATTGTTTTTAAGTCCTATGCTAAACATCAAGTGTGTAACCAAAATGTTTTTCAAAAATTGTTTTAACAGGTTTTACACGTGACAAGTACTTCAAACATACTCACTCTTAGTTCTCAAGTAGGTCATCATAGCAATCAACAGCCCACATCTTAAAACTGCGTTGACTCACACAGCCGTGTCACCCCCGAAAGGGCGCCCGTGTTTTTGTCTTTTCCAGGTGCGTACTCAGAGTGACGGAAGTGGATACCGGATCCCCTGAGCAAACAATCCTTGGTAGTTATATGGTGAGTATCTTGGGGGTAGATTCTTCCCTCCCCTGCACTGTAATTGAAATGATGTTTGGATACTGACTTGGTTAGTTACTACACTAGGTTCGTAGTAAGGATTTCCGTTCGGTGCGGCAAATGATAAACTCCCTCGAGAGACCTCCCTACCTTTAGAACAAAGGCTTTGGGGATGGTTATCATGCACACTACCGTCAAAAGAGGGTTTCCCCAATTTTGCTTTAAATTTTATAGTGGGGTGGAATAGCCTGGCTTTGGCTTGAACCCACTTGAGTCGTTCCTCTTCGGTGAGTACTTTTTCCCACAAGAGCAGGCTCTCTACAAGGTTGTAATAAAACTTAAAGATGCATAAAAAGGAATAAGTGAGTTTGGCATTTTGATCACCCAGTTAAGGGGAGAGCATAGGCCTATCACTTGAGAACAAAGCAAACACTAGATTCAATTTTAAGCACCAAACTAAAATTTTCTAAACTAAGTGAAGATTTTGCTTCACATAAAGAGAAAATTCATTTTAAGCTAAAATTGAAAAATGATTTGTCTATCCTAGGATTGGTTCATTTTTCTTTAAATGACTACCCTAGGATTGCTTCGTTTTATCCTTTAGATGACTACCCTAGGATTGGTTAATTTTATCCTTAAGATGACTACCCTAGGATTGGTTAATTTTATCCTTAGATTATTAACTGTCCGCGGCTGCGTCGGAATCAGTTAAAACTAAACTACGAGTACAGATTACAGATTACAGTGTTTTAAAAATTTGCGCTGCAAGAAATATTATGGGCGCTGAAATAAACATTAC
>VDFB02302147.1:0-19863 GCA_007258455.2 Sequoia sempervirens | reverse complement strand
TTTGACCACCATAACTTGGTAAAAACTTCATGGAATTCAATTTTTTCAACCCTATAGTATACAAATCATAGAATGTGACACATGTTTCAGATTCAAAAAATGTGTTACCGTTTGAAAGATATCAATGTTTTAAAATCAGCCAATCAATCAAAACTTTAGCTGTAATTCAAATAGAAAATGAATAATAATTATTTATTAAATTAAAATTAAAGCATAATTTATATTGGTGGAATGCTGAGAATCTCCTTTAAAAACCCTTTTCGTTTCATCAATTTTAGGTAAAAAAACGGTTGTCAATCACATACCCTACTCATACCCATCATATCGCCACTTTTTGGCCCATCATGATCTTGCACATACCCCACTCCCTTTGAAGATTGGAAATGTCAGAAAACCACTAGTTGAGCACATTAGGGTCTTCAAATATGTAACCATGAGACATATATCAAATCAAAATTGCAAGGAAATGGAATTGTCTAGTCTAAACCTTACATTTTTGTAGGTTATCTGAATGGTGTGAAAGGTTATTGTATGCTCCACCTAACCACACATGAGTTGTTTATTGAGAGGAATGTTAATTTCCAAGAGAGTCTTATTGAATCTACACTTTTTATTTATCCTTTTATGTTGGGTCCACTTGGTTTTGATGATTCTTCTAGAACAATTCAAACCATCCACAATAGATTCCTAAGGTAGTTTGTTCTTCTTCTTCTAGTTTTGATAGTGAGCATAGTGGTGAGGAATCATCTTCATACACTTCTAGACATGATTTGTAGGATGATGTTGCAACACCTGAGTCACCCACTTCTCACCCTCTTTAGGTTAAACAAACTCCTAAGAGTGCACGTACTTAGGTAGGGAATCCAAAAGATAATAGACATACATGGTCAAATTGCATATTCACTATCTTTAGAGTACTATCAAATTGGATATTCACTACAATTTTTACATAGAGGTTCACTTGGATGGATACACATATTTAGATTGGGCTAGTGATACTCAAATTTAGAAGTCCACTTCATGTTATAGTTTCTCACTGGTCCCATCAGTTGGTCTAGTGAAAAGTAAATTTTTATTGCTTTATCATCCATAGAGGTAAGTTATAGGGGAGTTTTCAATTCAAATGCTAAGAATTTTTGGCTTAAAGTAATTCTCACTAAGCTTGGTATTCCATTTATCCATCCCACAACCATGTATTGTGATAACCAAAGCACAATCTAGATATGCATGAATCTAGTCTAGCACCAATAGACCAAACACTTAGATATCCATATTCATTACATTCAAGAGCTTATTCATGGTTAGATCATCAACCTAGTCTTTTGCTAGTCTTCAGAGCAAGTTGTGGATATTTCACCAAACCTTCTATAGAGAGCAAGTTCATTCATTTGCGAGCTCTTCTTGGGGTGTGATCTACTATAGTGGAAACATCATCTTTGAGGGGTGCTTTCTAGTTATCCTATCTTTTTTCTCCCTTTTAGAGGGAGTTTTCCCACTAATTTTTCTCCCTTTCACCACTTTATGAGGGATTATATTGTACTTGGGTACCTCATTAGACCTAATTTTTGAGACCTCGTCTCTTTGTGCCCACCTAAGATATGTTTAAGGAAGAATTGTGTTAGCATATATGTTATTTAATGTATTATACACATAAATATTTACACATGAAACATTAAGCTTATTTAGGTGTCCCAATTAGTGAGAGTTGCCTTGCCACCCCTTGAGATTTTTGAAGAAGTTAACTCACCACCACTCTCTATTAGTGGGAGTCAACTACTAAGTCTTCTCCAATGTCAAACTATAGTTGTGTAAATTTTTATTTTTATTTATTTAATTTGTCCTTCACCTTTATCTCCCAATTTAATTAAATAAATATTTATTATTTATTTAATTAACTTATCCTTCCACACCACAGTTCTCCAATAAATTATAGCTCTAGTAAAATTCATCGAAAATAATTCACCGCTAAAATTTTGTGAACGAATTAACATCTACAACCTTCTAATAAATAGGAATGCCTTATTCCAAAAGGGGAAGGATGCTACATCCCCATGTCTGTTGGGATACCTTATTTCCAAGGGGAGAAGGATGCCACATCCCCATATCCACCTTCCCATAGTGGATTAATGTTGACCCTTAAAGGAGGACGGCTAGGCGTAGTCCATATTTACGAAAGAAGGCAAGAAAAAGGAGGAAATGTGCATGAACAAACTAAAGGCTGCACATAGAAGAAAATAATTAATGTAGGAGAAAATCATCATTGAAGAGGAGAGGGGCATGGGTATGGCCTCCCTATTCCAAAAGGGGAGAGACATCAGGTCATGTGAGGAAAAATGAGGATGCTAGAAACTGCTATTAAAATCCTCACTACCGCCTTGCTTGCAAACATTCGTAGATATAGAAAATATAGAGCGAGAGAGGGGAATTTAAACGCATAAATGGAGGAATTTGGATAAAAGGAAGGAGAAACAATCTAGGAGAAGGCAAAGAATGTAGCAATGACACCTAACCACACTTGACTTTTTTCTAGCATAGTTATTAATTAAATAAATATTAATTATTTATTTAATTAGTTTATTTTTCACTTTTTTCCCCCAATTTAATTAAATAATATTTATTATTTATTTGATTAATTTATCTATATCACTTTTATCTCATTTTGATTAAATAAATGTTCATTATTTATTTGTTTATTTATTATATCTATTGAATTAATTTATCCTTTCACATCACACTTCTCTAATAACTGCTAACAATTCACTGTGGGAAAATTCATTGCCATGACAAATTCACCCCAAGGAAAATTCACTACCAAGAAAATTCATCGCATTAAAAGTTTGTGATAAATTTTTCATCGTGGTTAATTGATAGTGGTGAATTTTTCTTGGGGTGAATTTGTCATCGTGGTGAATTTTCCTATGGTGAATTTGGCAATGAATTTTCCTTTGGTGAATTGTTGGGGGTGAATTTTCTTGATGCAATAAATTATTAAATAATTTTTTTATTATTTAATTAATTATCCGATACTCAAATTAGACGCTTACCACAAATGTCAAACTAACTTTGCATCTCATCCATCCATTTCATACTACATCTCTAAATCTCAACCACTCACATAAAGATATGTCTTAATACATCTCCTAAACCTAGCACTTATCCCTCATGTGACACTTGTCACATGACTATAAATTTAATCCAAACCCTAATCCTCAATGAATCCTAACCATCCATTAATCAATCTATCTTGGCCTTTGATTTCTTTCTTGAAAATTCTATAAATGAGAGGCCTTTGGGTCATAAAGCTCTTGCATTTTCTATCTAAGGTATCTTCATCATATCATCGTGATATCCATTTGATCATTCACCATATCAGTCCTACAAACATGTTGTTGGTTTCATAAGGGATCGCATTCTTCCATCAATATATCAAAAGAGCAAATCAAATGGAGCTAGGGTCCACTCTTCTTCAACTCTATTTGAGGAGAAAGAATAGTTTTAGACGAAGGTATTGTGTTATGTATTACATTATCTTCTATGTTATTTACTTTTAATATATTTTTGTCTTCAAGTACAGATTTAGATATAGAATATCATAAGCCAATTTGACACATAACTATACCTCTTGCAAATTCACAACCAACAATTTCATTGGAATATTCACCGCCAACAATTCACTGTGGGAAAATTCATGGCCATGAGAAATTCAGCTCAAGCAAAATTCACCACCAGCAATTCACGACTATGGAAAATTAAACCCATATTTTTAGTGTGATAAATTTTCCATGGCAATAAATTGCTGGTGGTGAATTTTTCTTGTGATGAATTTCTCATGGCCTCCTGTGATGAATCGCTGGCCGTGAAATTTCCTAAAACGGTTTTAATCAAATACGAAATCCAAAACATTAAAAAAATAGGAACATTGTTTTTTTATGAATACACATAAAAGTCCCTTTATTAAGAAAATATTAATCATTACAAAGAAATTCCTAAGAAAATATTATATGCCATCTACAACAATATTTAACTAAGAAATTAGCTGTACAAATGGTGGAAACATCAAAACACAGCATATTTCCAGTAAATCTGATTTAAGGTGTGTTCTTCTCTATCAAGATATTGATAAAACCCCACTCCTTTGGTGGGCCCTCACTAAAATCCAGTCGTAACAAGGGCACCCACAGAGTGCACAATCACCATATTTACAATATATGTTATTCGTCTCTACATAAACAACACATGGATTGACCACAACTCTTTACAAGATGTTATATACCAAATCTTTACTAAAGAACTTGTGGGTAGTAAATTCTATATATATATATAGAAGATGATACTCCAATAACTGAATTAAACTTGTACCCTAAAGTGAAATATTGGACTGCTTTCACTTACATTGAGAGCCAGAAAGGAAGCTTGCTTGTGAGCGCCCTTAGAGATAAATGATAGACATGCACTTTGATCAAAATTATTGCAGTTTCTGAAACTCTTGACAGAACACAAGATGATAACGATTACGATAACGTTTTAACAACTCCAGGACATGGGTGAACAATTTATATAGTTAAACAATGTCTTTGACAAATTTCTTTAGTTACATAAATAAATATAAATCTTCTATTTTCATTCGAAGCTCAAATCAGACCGATCTCATTACCACAAGCTGTTTTCTCTCAAAGCAATTTTCTTGATAAATTCCAAAGAACTTCTAAACCTTTTCAACATCTGTTTGAACTTTTCTTTTAGTTGGCTACCATTACTTCGTTAATCAATTGTCAGAAGATGATACTTTAGGAGATTCTTCATAAATTTATTATAGGATAGTATTTTGTATGATACCTATAAGAAATCTCAATAAATGAGCAAATGTTTCTCGTTGTAGTTGGTTAGGATTTTTTTTTTATTAAAAACATTTGTTATCGGATGTGAAAAATTTCCTACATAGTTACAATCAAAAACATTTATTCATAAGTAGAAATATTATGTCATTAAATTTTGATATGTTATGTTCATGTTTCTTTGAATTTATATGTAATAATCTATTGAGCTTATTTAAGGTTTCATCTAGTACTTAATATAGAATTGCATTAACAATTATTTTCTGACTATTGTTGCACATATCAGATGTTGTTGAGCAATTGTAAAGCATAGATTTGAACCTTAGTAACATCACTATTGCAATTTGTATTGATCAGATTAATGCCATGTTGATCAAAGAAATGAATGATGAGTGTATCCGGCTGTATTGGATGGTGAAGAATAATAGTTTACATAGTAGGGAAATTATTTAACCAAGAATCAAATTTGGCATAAGTATCCTTATCTAACATAAAACTAGTTGTACTAAGTTCAACTGTTTATCAAGGAGGGATGGATAATCTAGATATTGTCTCTAACCCACCTCAATGGTAGTTTTGGATAAGAATTGTGATCTTGAAAAAAAAAGATACTAAAATAAATAATTTCATTTTAAAAAATTTGAGTTTTCTAATAAGATTGTCTATATTCTACTGTCTCTTTCAAAATTTAAGGGCATGAGTCACTTGTCACTAACAAGTGATGTGGCTCTTTGATAACTAAAAAAAACCTTAATTTAATATTTTTGATAAATTTTCTATTTGTTAAAAATTATATAATAACTAAGTATAAAGCATATAACTAGAGTATAAGACATGCATGTATCATACATTTATTTTTCCATTTTGTATACACTCTTAAAAAATAAAAAACATTTTGTATTAACAATTGTAGTTAAGGAATACTTAGGAAAAAAAATCTAGATTGTGATAAAAAAAAATGTAAATAGTAGAAAGTCAAAAGGAAATACCTTCAACATTTTCCACAATGAATTTTTTTTTCTTATCTATCTTCCATTTGGGCACTTCTCTCATTTCATGTAGATTTCTTCTTTGCATTGAAGCCAATTTTCTTTGAAATTTTTTGGGAGAGAAATTGCACCTTGTTATCCTTTCTCCCATGTATGCTGAAATACCCATTATAAAAAAAAAAAAAAAACAAAACAAAACATATGCAATTTTTTGAAGTTATTTGAAATTAATAAGCATTAAAATATTAAAAATCTGACATTAAATCATAAAAAAAGGGACATTAAGACATAAATTGTATACATCATTTATGTTTGATTTTAAAATTTCTTCTTGAGTTTCCTCTATTGATACCACAACACCACCCAATGGCATTTCTAAAGACATGAGGTAAAACAAAACATTGTTTTAGAAACACAAAAACAATGAATTGTTTGATGGTCATGTTAGCAAATTGACTATAATGTGTCACACTGCAACTTACTCCGATGCTAGCCCATATATTTGGATATTTTTGTCTGGTACTTTGTATGACCAAATCTTAGGGTTGCAATAGACCATCACAGAAAATATATAATTTGTCTCAGACACAACTAGATATAATATGCTTGAAAACTTCGAGAACCAAGCAATCTCTAAACAGAGAAAAATAAAAGGATATAAAGTTTCGGGCTACATAGAACTGTGAGTTTAATACAGGCCAAAAAAAACATGAAAAATGTTTTGACACCAAATTAATGGTATAGGATCTATTGATGACCTTCAAACTGGATTTACATGTAAGAGGCCAATTGTTGAATATTTCTAAAAGCTGCATGAATCCAACGATATTAGGTGTTGTGCTGCAGAAAAAATAGAAATCATTGACTTTTTCAAACTGTGTCCTACTATCAAGAAATTCTAGGGCCAGATAGCATGCTAGATCATAATGCTTCTACTTCAAGAAGTTTGTTATGCACTTAAAACAAGAAAATTGTTGATGCTGGGGTGACTTCAAGTCAAGATATAAACTATGAAGTGTTGTGTATTCATTTTAAAGGGCACTAATAATTTTAGTTTTGATTCTCCAAAATTTGGAGTAGCAGAAAGGTTTGTTGGTAATGGCATCATGACATGAAAATGTAAAATATGTAATTGTTTGGTAGATTGAAAAACTTTGATATGAGATATGTGTGAACAGTCACTTCATATTACTTGTTTGAAACAAAAGTGAAATCAAATGACATTGACAATTGGTAAGGTATAACATGTCAGAATGAGAGAAAAAAATGTGAATGTGTTTTTTCTACTAAGAAAAGATTGAATAAGTCTGTAGAGCACAACAAGAGAACACATATTGGTAGCAAGTACCAGATAGAAATGTTCAAATATATGGGTCAGCCATCACAGTTGCATCAACACATTATAGTTAATTTGCTAATATGACCAAGAAATTCATTGTATTTGTGTTTCTGCAACAATGTTTCGTTTGATCTTAGGTCTTCAGACATGTCATTGAGTGGTTTTGTAGTACTCATAGAGGAAATTGAAGAAAAAATTTAAAAATCAAACATCAATGATGTATACACTTCATGCCATAATACCCCTTTTTTTATCATTTAATGTGATAGATTTCATTTTTTAATACTTACTAATTTCAAATCACTTCAAAAAATTGTATGTGTGCTATGTTTGTTTTTTTCTTTTAATAATGGGTATTTCAATATAATTGGCAGAAAGGCTGACAACGTGCTAATTCTCTCCCATAAAATTTGAGATAAATTGGCTTCAATGCAAAGAAATAATTTACATGAAAGGGAAGATATGCTCACATGAAAATAAGACAAGACAACACATTTGTTGTGGAAAATGATGAAGGTATTTCTTTTAGACTTTCTTCTATTTACATTTGTTTTATCACAGTTTAGGAATTTTTTCCTAAATATCTTAATTGCAATTGTTTATAGTTTTGACTCCCATCAATAGCTTTTAATCCTCTATGGGCATTAATATGATTTTTTGTTTTGAAAAAATAAATGTACTAAACTTTTGTGTTGTTGAAGTTTATATTGGTTTATCTTATACATTGGTATTCTACAAAGCACCTTTATCTAAAGTTTAGACAAATGAATGGGATACTCAATAGATCTCATATCATGCAAATTGTGTTGTAACCCAAGTAAGATCCACATCATAACATTCCCTTGCACAACATAAAACTCTTTGTTTCTTTCAGAAAATCAAGATCTCCATCATTATTTTCCATTTCCCCTTATTTCAATGTAATTCTATAATATTTTCTTGGTATATCCATTGGCCAAGATGTTTTTTTCTTTTCTTTAATTTAAAGAAGAAAATAAGAAACATTATGCATTAGAAGCATCATAGTGCACCATCAAACATGGGAAACCTTTTGGTATAAAGCCACAGTTTGTTGGGTTCCTAATCCATCAAATTTTACTTGATACATGTTCCAATCCTTGTCTTGTTGACAAGCCACTCAAATTTAAATTTGGATGATCTGTTGTAGAGGGTTATTACCCACATATTATATCTTTCGGGCAACAATACTGGATTATTACCCACACATTATATCTTTGGTTATTACCCACACATTATATTTTTCGGGCAACAATACTTCTTTTCAATTTGTTCAGACATGAGTTATACCTCTTCCTTTATTGCCACTTAAACTGGTTTCTACATTATTTGATGTTCATTTTAACTTCCTCCTCCATTTTAACTTCCTCCTCCTAATGATGATACATTCATATTCCATATGCCCACTGCTATCTTCATCTCTTCTCTATCATAAGGATCAGACAAGTCTTTATTATTAAGTTCTTCAGAAGTTGATTTGGAGTAAAAAATTCTCCCCATCATGAGTTTCACATAATTCTCTTCTTCTATTTCACAAGTAGCTCAGATGGACACAGGGGTTTTATCTAAAATATGTTATCTAAGTGAGTTAGTAGTTCAATAATATATCAATCCAACCAAAAATCGATGGCCTCAAGTTTGAATCTTATTTTAAAAATATATTAGAGATAAGTTTAAATTATAATGCAGGAATTAATAAAAGAGTAATTCTGAGTAAAGCAACACTACTTTGATATTGGGGATGATAAAACAAAACCATTGCAGGGACGTTAAAGCATATATATATATATATATATATCTGTGTGTACATATATATTTAAATCTTATCTTTTATAGCTGAAGCTGAATATCAATGACAAGGATTTCAGTATAAGGTGAAGGGAAGACATAATAGGATAAAAATGTAAAAAATTAATCTAAATAAGATAAGATAATAAAGAAATTTGATACAACAATAGTTGGGTAGAAAAATAAATGTATGATAGTTTTAATTGCATTATTATAACAGCCATAAACTTGAAGCTTTCAAATTCGCAACAGGAAGTTAATGTGTGAGAATTAAAAATTGAATTTTACAATAGTAACTTAAGTGATCAGAATTGGAAAGAAACTCAACCAAGTACAGTATATTGCCTGTAGTAGCTGATTGAACTTTAATAATAATAATAATAAAGTTTAGCTAATTAAATTAATAAATAGCAACTTAACTGATCATAATTGGAAGGAATCTTAAAAAACACTCCATTCTCTAAATACAGATTTGTATTACCAAATCTTAAGGTTGCAATCGAACGTGACAGAAAATATATAACTTCTCCCAGACACAACTAGATACAATATGCTTGAAAATTTCAAGAAACAAAGCAATGTCTAAATAGAGAAAAAAAAAAGGATATATAGTTTCAGGCTACATAGAACTTTGAATTTAATACAAGCTAGAAAAACTGGAAAAATGTTTCCACACCAATTTTATTCAGATTAATGGCATAAGATCTATGAATGACCTTCAAACTGGATCTACAAGGAAGAGGCCAATTGTTGAATATTATAAAAGTTGCATGAATCCAAGGATATCAAGTGTTGCAGAAGAAAGAGAAACCATTGAATCTTTCAAACTGTGTCCAATCATATCAAGTGTTGCAGAAGAAAGAGAAACCATTGAATCTTACAAACTGTGTCCTACAATCAGAAATTTTAAGGGACAGAAAGGGAGTGAGTGTTGTTCAAATTGTCTTCACGTCTAAACATGGATTCAATTCCTCTGTTTGAAGCAGGTCCAAATTGCAATTCAGATCGTATTATACTTTGCTTGTATTTGCAACGCTGGAAGAACCAATGTTTCTTTTATAAATTATTCTAAGAGTGCTACCTAGCTTTTTGAATCCATGGGGGAATGCATTCAATGAGCAGTGGGGAAGAATGAATTCAATGGCTTTAGCAGATGGAGGTTTAACTAGATCAAAACCTCCCATCTCGCTACTATAGTTTATTTGTAAATGGAAATATAGAAGTTCAAATTAGCTCCCAATTCTATTTCTCTGAATTGTGAGTGGGAGCAATGCAACAAAATCAATAGTTGCAGAGGAACGAATTTTCGCCTGGTTGTCTCTATGATATTTGAGAATGAACCCTTATTTATCTATTTTGGATATGACGTGAGATTTATTCATGACAAAGGAAAATATACACCTAGGTTGTAAGACATATAAGGTTACATGTACTTTGTCTATGACTTACTTATGTCTATGTTTGAGCTATATGATAATGGTCAAAATATGTCATTGTAAATAAAGAGAATTTCTTGTTGATAAGTAATCAACCTAGCTTCAGCGTTAATGAGATGAACTTCTAAGAGATTTTGGGATGGTCACGTTGAATAATGAATAATAAATTTGGCGGGGTGCAATTTGCGATCTCGATGTCCATAGATAGAAGTTTAATAAGCCAAGCTCGTTAAAGTGAGAACTTGACTGGCTTTTCCTGCTTATTGTTAAGCATTATTAACTATTGGGAGTCATTTAAAGGAACTCTATTGGGATATGCATTAGTAATGTATAGAATAACATGGGCTGAAGATTTGATTTAGAATAGGTATTGGTATTGTGTCATTATATGACACGTTACCTTGATATTTTTAGAAGTGCGTTGGCATAAGGAATAAAGAACAGGCCAAGTTTAAAGCAGGTATATTAAAATCGGTTGAGTGTGATGGTTGAAATCAATGAATATAAAATTGCAATAAAATCCAGCGCAGGAAGGCCAGAGGGCCGATACAGAGCAATTGGTGTTTGCTTGTTATGAAAGAAGTTGGAGCTGATTGAAACCCTATGAGAGGGGCGCGTAGGAGGA
This sequence comes from Sequoia sempervirens, assembly GCA_007258455.2. Classification (NCBI taxonomy): domain Eukaryota; kingdom Viridiplantae; phylum Streptophyta; class Pinopsida; order Cupressales; family Cupressaceae; genus Sequoia; species Sequoia sempervirens. Next base: position 8,833 of record VDFB02302147.1, on the reverse strand, counting down.
TTATGTGAAGTATATGGGTTCAATGGGGGTAGAGAAAGGAGTGCCTATTTTTCAGAAGTTAACTTTTGCAAAACAAGAGGTGGAAGTTCACGTTTCTAATAAAGAGAGGACAGTGAAAGAAGTTTGCGCCCAAATCAACTTGGAGAGACCATGCAAGATTCCATGGGATGTTTAAGCATACAAAGAGGGATTTGATAAATTTGGCGTTGGCAGAGTGGATACGCTGTGAAAGATCGAGCCATGAATGCATTCTCAGAGAACGGTTTCAGAGTAGTGAGAATTATGTTGTTTTCAGGTGATGGTTATGTTCATGTGATTGGAGATGATGGTTCTTGTTTAAGGATGTTTGTTATTGTGCCATGGTGGACTCTTGACTCTAGATTAGAGTGTTTGGCATGATAGAGGTTCTTTTGATATAGGGTATGCTCTTTGGAGCATGTGATATTCTTTTGTGGAGTTGTTAGATCACGGTGTGATGTTGTGTTCCCAGGTCATGCAGATGTGCAGCGGGAGTTTTGACAGTGGTCTTGTTGGTGCTCTTGGTATTGAGTACTTTGGTCATTTGTTTTGAGAGCTTCATGATGTTGTAGTGTTGATTGGATAGTGGATTATACGGTGATAAGAATTGTTGTATGGGTTGGATATGATGTTGTGGCCTATGGTCAAGTCACCCTTGTTAGAGACGACGCGGTGAATGCACTCATTCTAGTTGTGATGGAGGTCTTGGTGTTTGGCTTTAAAGATGTTGGATTTCTCTCGGTATTGTCAAGATGTGACAATGGGAGAGTAGGGGAATGTATGATATGTTGCAGCAGCCGTTGGACTTCAAGTGGGAGATTGTTGGGTATATAAAGCCCAACGGACATCTATGTCCCTTTGTCTTCTCTTGAAGACTATTTTATATATATGTGGGAAAACTCTATGTATGATGTTGCATTGAATAAAAGGATATTTTCCCTGCTCTCTTGTAGATGTAGCCAAATTTGAGAACCATGTTCAATTCCTGTGTTTGTGTGTAATCTTATGTGTTCTAAATTTGTCTAGTTACTTAACAATCCTAAGAAGCATTTTACTTGTATGATTTAATTTACCATATTTGACAATTTATAATCCACTTATTTTAATGGGAATTTATATTGCACTTTTTAAATATGATGTTCAAAATCTCTCAGCAGCTTGCAAGGATAAATAGAAACGAAGGATTCCCAATAGCTGTTCATATTTGTATCCACTCCACTGGACAACATTCAGACGAGAGTGTAACAATGTGGTCTGTCTGTATGTTAACTGGAAACATGGAATAGAGATACTAGCCCTCTGAAATTATTATTGCAATTTGTCTATTAGGGATTCCTTGCATGATATTTGCCAATCGCTATGCAATAAGCTTGATCAATACTTACAGAGGACTTTTAGATTGCAAGGGTTGGCAATCCTTACTGAGGGATCCCTAACTAGTACCCCTGCCTTGAGTGCATCAGGTTCAAAGGCCTGTCTGCAAACTGTATCAGCTTCAATCTCTATAACAAGTATGGTTGTCTGCCACCATCAAGCAAGGATCGGAGAGGGTCAATTGGTTTAAGGATTCAAGATTTATGCCAGAAGAAATGTGTTTAAAGAGCGTGAGGTACTCCAGCGCTTTCTAATACTGAAGTTCTTTATATTTTTTATGTACTAGCTGTTCATTTGAGGTTTTCCCCTCTGGATACCTGTATAACGTTTTTGTAATACTGAAGTTCTTTATATTTTTTATGTACTAGCTGTTCATTTGAGGTTTTCCCCTCTGGATACCTGTATAACGTTTTTGAGTGGAAAAACGGTCTATAAGAAATTACTGGAATCTACACACATATTATTTCCCTTCTATTTTCTTTAAGGAAGACAATTTTATACAAATATTATCTCATTCATATTCGATGTAAAGGTGCGTGCGTGAACCAGGAGAGTAGAGCCATTTAATATTGTTATGGAGAAGGTTTTTTTTAATTGAATCAATGTATAAATAAAAAATCTACAAAGAAATAACCACAGCCAAAGATCAGTAGAGACATACAACTAGTGCCTGTAAAAGAAAGACATTCACAGCTGCTAAAGATAGTACTACCTTCCAACAGATAGTCTAATTTGTATAATCATAAAAAATGGAACTCGACATAACTGTTGATCTATGTAGGGAGAGATAAGCTTTGACACTTTATTTGGACAAGCTGAAAAGCAACTTCATGATTTTTCTTTGACAATCCCAGAAGCTGCCAGTAGCCCACAAGCATGACTTGGAAGAACATTATAAATGACTTACTACATTTTGGGCTTCAGGGTCGAGAAGTATCTTGACAAACATGTAGCTAGGGTTTTCGAGGTGAGAAGCATTTTGCAATCTGGGCCCAAACTTCAGTCTACAATTTTGGGGTTTCAAAATGAATTACAATTTGCAATTTTCAAATTCACTTGCAATATATTTTGACAACTTGGCAAAGATGAGAAGGTTGTTCATTTAGTTTTTCTATTCAATAATGGAGACATTCTTATACCTTGTCTGCCTGGTAATATTGAAAAATCCAAGTTCAATTAAAAGAATGATTTGGGGAACATTATAATTGATTATTTTATTGATGAAATACAAGTAGAAATTTCACAAAAAACTTTTTAGACAAAAAGAAATAAATTTTCTTTATATAAAAATATCATTCATCCTTCCAGCTTCAAAAAATACGTACTGATAAATATGTGATCAATAATCCTCAAGAAATTTAATGAGAAAACAGGTCATAGCAACGAGAAAACAGGTTGATTTTAATGAGAGCCATTGTGATTCCCCATGGGATATAATACGTCACTCAATTTCTTTGAACCAATCACTATTGTAACTGAATAGCAATCTTTCAACTTCCCATTAACTGTCAAATACGAAAAGGAAGTATAACTTAGAAACAATCATTATTTCTGCATTATTGACTATTGGCGTTGGGTGGACGATCAAATTAAGCTCTGAATTTCTTTCTCTTTTTGTTTTTAGGCTACGTATTCTACAAAATCCTTATATTTCTTCAAGTACATTAGGATGGATGACACAACGATGAAGCATCTGCGACGTAAACATATGGTATTTAATAAGATGAGGTCAGGAACTTAGGCGAATCTGGACCAAAAAAATTAGCCCCTAGTTATGATCATATGAAGGCTAAAATCTAGTGATTCCTACTAGTGAGGGGTTAAGTCCAACACCCTTTCCATCCTCTCTATTTCAATTTTTGAAAATAATTGTAGGGAATAATAAAATTATTGCAAGATTTAATTGGCAATTCAAATTGAGTTTCATTTTTTTAAATATTTTTATACCCAATGCATTGGAAGCATTATCACACTAAAATTATAATCACCCCTTTTCATTCCATTGGAATTGTCTATGCACTAAACATATAAAGTTCCAAAATTTGGGGGGAATTCAAATATTGAATCAATGGGGGTGTTGTGTGTTGACCAATTTCTACTTTCCTTTTGTAATTCATTTCTAGTCTCCTTTTTGCAACAAATAAACATTAAGCATGGATTCCAATTAGATTGTCACACCTCAACCCATTTTAATTATCAGGATTAAAAGCTAAAATTAAAAATGGTTCATTACAACAACAATGGACACTAAGAAAGAACCTATTGCTCAGGAGGCTAAAGAAAAGTTGTTGAACAAAATTCATCAATCGTTTAAATTTTTGTGTCTTAATTTATGTCATGAAATTCTCTCTTTCATGTAGAATCCTTGAATATAACCAATGCAGTTTGACTTGCATTTGAAAAAATATTTAGAAGGGTAGATCACCCAGCTAGGTTATATACCTTCTCATAATTTGCACTTGATTTTTCTACTGCAATATTTCTTACTCATTTAGATGGAGTTAGAAAATAATGGTATGAACAATTTGGTCATCTTAATTATTACTACCTTGAGCAACATAGAAAATATGATATAGTTATATGGTTTGCTAGAAATAGATTCTTAAGAATCTTTGTGAAGGTTGTACCCTTGGGAACCATCTTGAAGAGAAATCTGACAAAGGAAAATTATAGAGGGATACATAGATTTTGGAGATTTATTTTATTTTATTTTTTATTGGGGGTAAATGCTTTTGACCCAAAGCTATGAACCAGTGATGTAACAAATAGGGGACCTCATCTCCAATTTAAACATTCAACAATTACACCCTCAGTGGGATTTGAACCTTGATGGCCAAAACAACACCACACTTAACCATCATACCATTGTCATTATTGGCAGGTTTTAGAGATTTTCAAAATGATGTATCAAGGGCATTTCCCCATCCATATTTTAATAAGGGGAGGTATTTTATCACATTCATAGATGACTTCTCTAGATACACATGGTTCTACTTCCTTCGGCACAAGTATAAGTTCATCAACAAATTTTAAGACTCCTAGGATCTTACTAAAAAATCAAGGAAACTCATCAAGGTTCTTCAAATAGATAACGGGGGTGAGTATGTCAACAATAGATTTGAGTAGTGCATAGTTCCTTATAATCCAAAATAAAATGATGTTTCAAAGCATAATAATAGATGCTTAAAGATATGACTAACTGCATGACACCCTCCAAGGATCCTACACCAAAGTACTAGGAAAAAGAAATCAACTATGCTTGTTACATTCAAAATTAGGTTCCTCATAAAACATTGGAGGTAATCACTGCGTATGTGCAGGATCATCATGCAAAAACTAGCCCCTTAACTGGCAAAAAAATCATAAAAATCAAAGTTATGCAACTTGACATAAAAATTTCAATAAGTTATCTATATTATTTCAAAAATATGTAAGAATAGAATCAAGAAGTAGGTGTCTGTCTACCACCCTAACCACAATAAAATGACAATATTTTCTTATAATATTTTAGATATAAGTAGAAGACTCATGTCCCGATGTGATGAATATTTTTTGGTAATTTTCTCCCAAGTAAATAATTAATTATGAATTTTTTATTACACTTTTTCAAAAATATAAAAACCCGTATATCTGACCACCATAACTTGGTCAAAACTTCATGAATTCAATTTTTTTACTCCTATAGTATACAAATCATAGAATGTGACACATGTTTCAGATTCAAAAAATGTCATACCGTTTGAAAGATATCAATGTTTTAAAATCACCAATCAATCAAAACTTTAGCTGTAATTCAAATAGAAAATGAATAATAATTATTTATTAAATTCAAATTAAATCATAATTTATATTGGTGGAAAGCTAAGAATCTCCTTTAAAAACCCTTTTTGTTTCATCAATTTTAGGTAAAAAAAAGGTTGTCAATCACATACCCTACTCATACCCATCATATCGCCACTATTTGGCCCATCATGATCTTGCACATACCCCACTCCCTTTGAAGATTGGAAATGTCAGGAAACCATTAGTTGAGCACATTATGGTCTTCAAATATGTAACCATGAGACATATATCAAATCAAAATTGCGAGGAAATGGAATTGTCTAGTCTAAACCTTACATTTTTGTAGGTTATCTGAATGGTGTGAAAGGTTATTGTATGCTCCACCTAACAACACATGAGTTGTTTATTGAGAGGAATGTTAATTTCCAAGAGAGTCTTATTGAATCTACACTTTTTATTTATCCTTTTATGTTGGGCTCACTTGGTTTTGATGATTCTTCTATAACAATTCAAACCATCCACAATAGATTCCTAAGGTAGTTTGTTCTTCTTCTTCTAGTTTTGATAGTGAGCATAGTGGTGAGGAATCATCTTCATACACTTCTAGACATGATTTGTAGGATGATGTTGCAACACCTGAGTCACCCACTTCTCACCCTCTTTAGGTTAAACAAACTCCTAAGAGTGCATGTACTTAGGTAGGGAATCCAAAAGATAATAGACATACATGGTCAAATTGTATATTCACTATCTTTAGAGTACTATCAAATTGGATATTCACTACAATTTTTACATAGAGGCTCACTTGGATGGATACACATATTTAGATTGGGCTAGTGATACTCAAATTTAGAAGTCCACTTCATGTTATAGTTTCTAGTGAAAAGTAAATTTTTATTGCTTTATCATCCATAGAGGTAAGTTATAGGGGAGTTTTCAATTCAAATGCTAAGAATTTTGGCTTATAGTAATTCTCACTAAGCTTGGTATTCCATTTATCCATCCCACAACCATGTATTGTGATAACCAAAGCACAATCTAGATATGCATGAATCTAGTCTAGCACCAATAGACCAAACACATAGATATCCATATTCATTACATTCAAGAGCTTATTCATGGTTAGATCGTCAACCTAGTCTTTTCCTAGTCTTCAGAGCAAGTTGTGGATATTTCACCAAACCTTCTATAGAGAGCAAGTTCATTCATCTACGAGCTCTTCTTGGGGTGCGATCTACTATAGTGGAAACATCATCTTCGAGGGGGGCTTTCTAGTTATCCTAGTTTTTTTTCTCCCTTTTAGGGGGAATTTTTCCCACTAATTTTTCTCCCTTTCACCACTTTATGAGAGATTACATTGTACTTGGGTACCTCATTAGACCTAATTTTTGAGACCCCATTTCTTTGTGCTCACCTAAGATATGTTATAGGAAGAACTGTGTTAGCGTATATATTATTTAATGTATTATACACATAAATATTTACAAATGATACATTAAGCTTAATAAGGTGTCCCAATTAGTGAGAGTTGCCTTGCCACCTCTTGACATTTTTGAGGAAGTTAACTCACCACCACTCTCTATTAGTGGGAGTCAACTACCAAGTCTTCTCCATTATTATTGGAGGAAATTTATTCCGTCCCTTATATATGTATATATCATTCATGGCTTAATTAATATGTTGATTTATCCATTCTTGTGTCTTTTTCTTGCATTTTTTTTTATCATGTCATAGGAAGGAGTGTGTGTGTTCACCTTACACGGCTTGATATAATACCAGCATTCTATCCAAGGATATTTACAAAATTAGATAATAAATGGTGCTAGATTTCTTTTATTCTCGAATTTCAAACTATAATTGTGCTCAATGAGAATTCCCTATGATGTCCTAGATGATCCATATATGATTTAAATTGAGTAGCAAGTTTCTCTAAACTAAAAACCGATCACATGAATCAACAAGTGCTAAGTCAAGTCATAATGGCTATTGAAGTAGTTGGAAACAAATAAATTTGAAGTATGAGTTCTTAAAGTGAAGGTTTAGATTAATAACTATAGAAGTGACTTGGGCCAAGTCTACACTTGCAAATCTACAATTCATTTTTTTTAAGGTATATTATAATTAGGAATGTAAATTTAGGAGCTAGTGATAATAGGAATTAGTATTGTAGACACCTAAAATTGACCACATCTAACCACACTTGGCTTTACCCTAGCATAGTCATTTATAAATATTCATTATTTATTTAATTAGTTTATCTTTCATTTTTATCCCCCACTTTAATTAAGTGATATTTATTATTTATTTAATTAATTTATCCATATCACTTTTATACCATTTTCATTAAATAAATATTTATTATTTATTTATTTATTATATCTATTGAATTAATTTATCCTTCACCTCCATCCCTCATATTGGTTAAATAAATTTTTATTTTTATTTAATTAATTTGTCCTTCACCTTTATCTCCCAATTTAATTAAATAAATATTTATTATTTATTTAATTAATTTATCCTTCCACACCACAGTTCTCCAATAAATTATGGCTCTAATAAAATTCACCAAAAATAATTCACCACAGAAATTTTCTGAACCAATTAACATCTACAACCTTCTAATAAATTAGAATGCCTTATTCCGAAGAGGAGAAGGATGCCACATCCCCATGTCTGTTGGGATGCCTTATTTCCAAGGGGAGAAGGATGCCACATCCCCATATCCACCTTCCCATAGTGGATTAATGTTGACCCTTAAAGGAGGAAAGAGGAGGAAATGTGCATGAACAAACTAAAGGCTGCACATAGAAGAAAATAATTAATGTAGGAGAAAATCATCATTCAAGAGGAGAGGGGCATGGGTATGGCCTCCCTATTCCAAAAGGGGAGAGACATCAGGTCATGTGAGGAAAAACGAGGATGCTAGAAACTGCTATTAAAATCCCCACTACCGCCTTGCTTGCAGACATTCGTAGATATAGAAAATATAGAGCGAGAGAGGGGAATTTAAACGCATAAATGGAGGAATTTCGATAAAAGGAAGGAGAAACAATCTAGGAGAAGGCAGAGAATGTAGAAATGACACCTAACCACACTTGACTTTATTCTAGCATAGTTATTAATTAAATAAATATTAATTATTTATTTAATTAGTTTATTCTTCATTTTTATCCTCCATTTTAATTAAATAATATTTATTATTTATTTGATTAATTTATCTATATCACTTTTATCTCATTTTGATTAAATAAATGTTTATTATTTATTTATTTGTTTATTATATCTATTGAATTAATTTATCCTTTCACATCACACTTCTCCAATAACTGCTAACAGTTCACTGCTGGAAAATTCATTGCCATGACAAATTCATCCCAAGGAAAATTCACTACCACAAAAATTCATCACATTAAAAGTTTGTGATAAATTTTTCGTCGTGGTTAAATTTGGCAATGAATTTTCCTTTGGTGAATTGTTGGCAGTTGAATTTTCTTGATGCAATAAATTATTAAATAATTTTATTTATTTTTAATTAATTATTTGATACTCAAATTAGACGCTTACCATAAATGTCAAACTAACTTTGCATCTCATCCATCCATTTCATACTACATCTCTAAATCTCAACCACGCACATAAAGATATGTCTTAATACATC
>VDFB02302146.1:0-18423 GCA_007258455.2 Sequoia sempervirens | reverse complement strand
GAATTCAAGTTTAATTTTACTTCATGTCAACCTTAGGGATCTAATTTTTGGGTTAAAAAAGTGGATTTCGTATAAAATCAACTCTCTAAACCTTAAATCACAACCATTGTTCCTTTTCAAGTCAAGCAATTTAGGGTTTTATCATTTCAAATCACCAACATATCAATTTTTAGACATTCAAGGGAAGATTCTTCATTTTTTTCTATATATATCCAAGATAAAACATCGTGGGAAGGTAATAAACTTCATTTTTGCATGTTTCCTTACATTCTTTCATTAGTTTGGTTTAATTACCTAAAAGGGGTTTGACCAAGGCCAATCCCCATGCCCTAACATTCAACATTTCTCTCTCTTTCCTTGTGTGTTTGTAGATTTAGGTCTCTTGGAAGCTTGGAAATCATTAAGAATCAAGTTGCAAGGTTTCTCAAGTCTTGTCTCCATTCAAAAAGTCAAAATATTAATAAAATCTCATTTTCAAGTTTGAAAATCAGAGTTTTGGAAGTAGACAACTATAGAGAATCAAAGTGCAAAATGACATCTCACGATTTCACCTTTGAATATTCAAAAATTAAAAAGTGAACTCATTCACCATGAGTGGCGAATGATTTCCACTTCCAGGTCAATTTTTAGTTTTCTACATTTTTAGATACCCTTTTGTTAGAAACAGGTTCCAACAAAGTTTTGCAGAACTGGGACTGATTTGCCCAGAATGACAAATGAGTCCCACCAGGCTTGAAAATCTACATCAGTAACATTTCAAGTGTCATTTCTAGCCTCCTTCAAGATCCCAGGTGCACACTTTCAATTTTTTCAAATTCTGTTGCAATTTGCATTCTTTTCTAGGTGTTCTTGCATTACACAATGTCTTTTCAAAAAAATTGTTTTCCTTTAATTTCCATTCATTAATCAAAAAATATTATTAGTTTCATGCATTTAAACATTACATCTAGGTACATTACACCCATATTCCATCCATAGTACATTGACTTTGAATGTAGACATAAGAATTTTGGCCCTCCTTTCTCCTTTTAGGTGAAAAACCCTACAAGTGCTAGAAAGATCTTGGATGCCCTAAAATTTATGTTACATTTTGGTCAACCTACTTTTTAGAATACCCTCTTGTCTGATTTTGATTCCTTCATCATACATATAGCTTGCATTGATCTTGCATGAGTAATTGCATAGATTCATTTGCATGCTAGGTTTCACATTCTCCATTCATAGAAAAGTGCATTTAGGTTGCATTTTTAGCATCTGAATCCATTTCAATTCTCTAAAATTCTACATTTTTCAATTAGTTTTGCATCATAGTAGTCAGAAAGCATGAAAATTATTGATTTTTTTTTTTAAATTCTAAAAAATTTGCATACTAGGACTCATTTGCCACCCTGGGCGAATTAGTCCCTTTTGACCCCTGAAACTGCCTTTTACAGAGCTAGAAACCATTTTTTTAGGCTTATGTTTGGTTCCATTTCCTACCTATATCAGTTAGTTGAGTTTGTGTAACATGCATTTCATCACATCTAGCCTAAAATAGCTCATTTCATGCATTGTTTAATTTCACATTTTCATCTCCCACATTTCATTTTTAAGATTATTGCATATTGTAAAGAACAATTTACTTTTTTTTACATCTGAAAATTACATTGCACTTTATTTACTTTTGCATAACATTTTCTTTAAATGTTCCTTTTATTTGATTAAACATGGATTTATAAGCATAGCATTCCCTCTTATGAGTTTTTTTTTATTACAACAATGACTAACATGTTAGTCATAGCTTTGACCAAACCATTACATTACCCATTGGTGTGAATGGTAGTGTAGATAATCATAAAAGTCATACTTGTTCTTCTCTTGATACCTCTCCTATTAGTGACCAAGGTATCTTGGTGAAGGAAATTACAAGCCTTGATGGTCTTGATTGTCCATCTCCTCATTCCCCTTTGGAAGATGTTAGACAACAAGAACATGAAATGATAGACACATTTATAAATATCACCTTACCTAGTCTCCATAACCATGACAATCAAACTTCTCCTTATCCTAATACCCTTCCTGAATGTAAAATGGATAGGTTGGTGTTAGAAGACATCCATATTAAGAATCATGAAACCCTTGATCCTCCCGTCCCTAATGCTCCTCCCATTTGGGATAATCTATTTGAAAACCATAGTGTTCCTTCTCTTGATGCCTCCCCCACTTGTGATGAACCTACTTTACCCTTTGATGAACATATTACAAGCTCTCTTTGTAGGGTACATATGGAACAACAAAATGAGACCTTAAAAAACAATGGGCATTCAACTAAAAACATCTCCTAATCATCCCCCTCTTGCTAATCCCATCATTGATCATTCCCCTATTGGGAATGAAGTTATTGTGGAAGAACCAAGCCTTACTTGTCAAGAACATGTGGCTAGTTTCTCTCCTAAAACTCTTCTAGAGATAATATCAAGGTGCTAGAAAATGACAACAATAATAATGTTTCTTCCTTAAAAAAAAATGTGATTCTCAATTTCCCTTTTATTAGAGATACATCAACGCAAGACCGTTGAGGTTATGAATGTGCAAGCGTCCATTAGATCCCCCTAAATCAATGGAACTCATACGTACCCCATGGGACATCCTAACAACCCTCTAATTCTGTACCCACCTTCACACAAAAAACCAACTCAAAATAAACTTGAACTTATCCTTTACCCTTAAAATAATGTTTCACAACAACTGAGTCATAATATTGTTTCTCATACATATAACACTTGAAACAATCTACAACCACCACAACCAACCTGACACCATTATCATTGTCTAATCCTATCCCACCTAACCCTTTATTGCTAGGTCACAAGGAGTATGATCTTGTCAATCAAATTAAGAATACTCCTGCTAAGATATCATTGTGGGACCTTATTCAAGCCTCCCCTCACTATAACAATATGATCCAAATATCCTTACAACAAGTTATTGTCCCTTCTAATGTGCCACCAACTGATATAGTAGCCATGATTCAAGGACTACACGCTAACATTGTTTTCCACCAAAGTGAACTCCCCTCTTTAGATGTGCAAAAATAAAATGAACCTTTCGTGATCATAGCACAATTCAAACGAAAAGGGATAAAGAGAAATCTTGTAGATACTAGTTCTGCCCTTAATCTGTGTAGTGTGACCCTTCTTGATAGGCTTAGTATTGATCAATCAACTATTCGACCTGATTCTCTATCTATTAAGGGATTTGACAATGTCGAAAAGAAACTGCTAGGGGTGATCATTATGCCTCTTACCATTCAAGTGGTCACCTTGAATACACCAATCCATGTTTCTCCTTATGAAATTTCATGCAATATTATCTTAGGAAGACAATGGATTCACACAATGAAAGGTGTGCCTTCCACTCTTCAACACAAAATGAAATACATCTACAAAAAAATAGTCCACACACTTGACACTGATCTTCAACTTGATAGTGTCTTAAAACTTGATAATAAAAAAAAATATTCCTTAAACACATCAACATCACCTACACAAGTGGAACTCAATCAACAAAATGACAACAAACAACCACTTACATATCACACGAAGCTATTAGCCGATGATTAGGGTTCCTTGGATTCCGAACATGACTTCATGGATGAGTACAAGATCATACACAAAGATTCAAATAAGTCCAAAGATACAATAATAATGTCCACACAAAATTCAAACAACCTTTCAAAAACATCTGCCTTAACCACTTTAGAAAAAGAAGCAAATTACACAGTCACTTTTGATAGCGCTTATGACCAACCCTTACCCAATCTAAAATCAATGAAGAAAATGTATGGAAAAGGTTATGAGCTTATGAAAAAACTTGGATATAATGGAAAAGGATGTGGTGCTAACGAACAAGGTATCTGCAACCCTATCGACCCTATCACACAACAAACAACTCATGGTCTTGGTTATTGTCCTATGATAGAAATCACCAAGCCTTCACTCACATCATCACTCTCACACAACAATCCTCTAAACTGACTTTAACTATAAAGCATCTTGAACTCATCAAAACTAGTGGTCATCATTGGTCACGCCCACAAAAGGTTATGAAAATCCTGGCAAAACCTATCCTGGGAATTGGACATTCTAGCAGGCGATTAATATCTTTTCATGGTCGTTCATTTACTTGTCAAACCAGGGAACATATATACTTTGAATGGAGCAGCACTATATGTGCACTAAGAACTGGTTTCAGTCACAACTTAATGGAAACAAATACTTGGAAAGAAATTCTACCTATGCTACAGGAAGGAAATGCAAAGTTATCTTAACTCAACCATAATTTAACCAAAGAAAAAATCATGACAGCTATGATTGAGAAACAAAATATGAACTGGCCTTATGCTGTAGGAACAGACATAGGGATGGATTCCCAATGCTGCAGGAATAATATAAGATTGAGTTTGCACAGAAACTTTGAAGATGAAACATAACTGATAATCAACAGAAAATGAATAGCTAACTAACTAACTACAGATACTTACTAAGTGGGCCCCCTTAGCAAGCATCAACTAATTACGCAAGTACTGAACTTAGAACTTCATCAAATTGTATTCATAAACTTAGAATGGTATACATTGTTTTGTTCATATGAAAACTAACAAAAATCTCTATCTCTTGTTATATAGACTCTATTTTTATTATCATACTAACTTTTACATGATATCCTTTCTATCTCACTATGCTTGCTCACTTGCGCAGGAGGTACACTTATTTAAATCAGGAAAACAACTAACTAACTAACCCTAACAGAGAAAGACATGGATGTAAAATGTATCCTGAAATCGAGGAACAGACTTCATAAATGAGTTTATCCATTCAACCCGATCCAGAGAGAATCTAGCGCTCCACTCTTTCTAGATTAACTGATATTTAAAATCCTTCCCAACAGTTTCGGTCAAAGAGTCTTCGCGAGAGCTTCCTGGAAGTCGTGCAGGAAATGGACTTTACTGCAAGGCTGAGATCAGTTGTGCTTGACTCGATCATACTTTCTTCAACAACCTACAAAACACAAGGTGACAAATGTGAAAGAAAAGGCGTATGGCACATACACAATATCCATTCATTAATCACATATTTAGATCTATTTCATCATTCAAAAACTACATGCATTATACCAGTCATTTGGGGAGTCAAATAGGGTAATAAATATAGACATGTCAACATGATAGGCTGCAGGAACATGAAAGTGTATTGCTACAGGATATCCCCCAATAAAAGGTTTCCCAAAAGAGTTAAACAACCATGAACAACAAAAGTGAGGGTAGTAAAAGTACACCATGATATCCAAATTATGAGCATATTTTGGGCTCATCATTTGCCCCTCACTTAACCCAATGTCAGTCCCTCCAAAGATTAAACCTTCGGTGGTTCTCCCTCGAAATCTGGTTAAGTGCATGACTCGAAATGGAGTTCCAAATTTTGTAATAAAAACCTCAAACTCTACCACCTTTCATACCTATGAGCTTTTGTATCTTCATTAATATTTGTAGCTTGGTAGGGATAAAGAGGCCACATTAGGAGAGGAGGTCTAAATGTCAATGGCAACCACAATTCAAACCTCTTTTGAAGGCCCAACTGTATGTATCTGCTTGATCTTTTGAGAGCTGCCGTAAAATTTAGGGGATTGTGAGGCTCAGACCTTCTTAACCCAACAGTTAATCTCTCCCACCTCTTCTCAATTCTGGAGTATGACAGCTTCCAAAATGAGTATGTTTGTTCCTGAAACTCATCATATACCTGTTTTCTGAGATCAAATATTTTCATCCTGGCTGTATCATTATTAAAGCCATATGCCACAATAAGCCAGGTTTTTAACATTTTATGGGGGTCTGAACTCTCAGGGCGCAATGGAACAGGCTCATTCCTTTCAGCTTCTTCATATGCTTCCCATTGCCTGCCATAATTTGCTTCGTTTGCCGCCCAAGACATAAGTGATCTCAAATGGATGTCGCCAATGTACAGAAGGGGATTCCACTCTGTTTCAAATGGAATTATAAAGCCATGTAAATAAAATTCGCACAAAGAATTTCTTAGCCAATTAGGAGCTTCCTGGTATGCATCGTAGAATTCTTTAGCAGTGTGAATAATAGGATCTAGATTTCTGGAAATTCTCATTAGCTAGAACCACAAGAATTGCTCCTTGAGGCACAAAGCATAAACTATAAGTGGTGGTCTGCATTCCATAATCGGACTAGTTACCTTCAGCATTTCATCCATTTTCTCCTTTAACTCCTAAATTTCCTGTTTCTACCGTTCAATTTGCTTTTTCAATTTCTTCTTTTTTTCCTCCCAAAGACTTTGTTGAATTTTAGTCTTGGCTAGGTGGCGGAGACTTAGTGTTTGCAATGTAACCGGTCTCCATGTAGCCTTGAAATATTCCAAAAATTCAATCAAAAATGTCTTTTGTAGACAATGGCTTCTGGTAAAAGCCAGGTGGGAATGAAGCTTCACACAATTTCCAATTGTTCGCTTGTTCTCCTCTTGTTGCAGGATGGAACCATATGGAGAAGCATCTATGTTTCCTCTAAAATCAGATAGCTAATGTGCCAGCCTAAGTCATCGAGACTTGGTTACCCTTTCATTATGCTCAACTTCCCTTGTCTCAATTTGTTCTCTTTAGAATAAAATGAACTCTCGTGTAAACACTCTCGCACATTCTAAGAAACATCATATTCAGACTCTACGTATTCTTCTAAAATTATAATAACCTCGTGCTGAGGTGAAGCAGGAGGCTTTACATTGCTTCCTTTGTGGAAACTCTTCTTATAATGTGTTATGCTAACGGCGTTGCTCTTGTAGCCTCTTCTCGAATCGCCTGTAGGGTTCTCCCAATTTTATCAAAGGATGATGGTGAACTGCGATGGCAACAGTGTTGATGTAGGAGAAGATGCTAAGAAGAGCGGCTGTCTTTCTCAAGCGAATGAGGGACGATTGGGGTTTGTCTCCACCCCCGCATGACTCCTTTGTTTTCCTTTTCTCTCCTACTGGTAGACGCCATTTCCTCTTTCTTTTTCTGAGGCCGTCGGGTAAGTGCCCTAGGGGGTTCTGGAATTTGCACGCTCTTTTGGGCAACGAATTATTGCCAGGAAAGAGGTGATACATCTCTCAAAGAGCATTCAATCAACAGTTTTATAAGGCCGTGGTGGGCAATAGAGTTATCCTTCCCCTGTTGGGTTTCGTGGGCACATTGTTCCAGAAATTTTAACAAATAGTTTAGAACATTAACAGCTAACCCATGCCTCATATGACTCAACAATTTGAAATGGTAAGAATGCAGGTAAGAAAAATGGCCTTCACATGTTAAATACCTGGTTATGAAAGCAGCGTATTCTGGATATGGAGGAGGCAACGACACTCGCTTGCATCCCTACTTAGAAACTTCCAAGGGTCCATCAGTGGGTATTGTAGATTTTTCCCTTGCAGAGACAACATCTAAAGAAAAATTCTCTCCAATGGCTGGAAGCCCGGTTACCTCTACAATTCTTTCTTCAGTTACAACTACTGTTAGACCCCATACTGTAGCCTCTCCTTCAGAAAGGATTCTTAAAAATTCGCCTGCAGCCTCCTCATTGAAGGTATCTAAACTCAAAAAGTGATTCAACAAACCACAGAGGCTGAATGCTTGGACTGTTTGAGGATTTTGCATTAATAACTCATGAGCTACAAGCTCATGTCTTACTAGTTGACCACCCATATTCACAGTTTTCCAGTCGAATCCTCAAACTCTTTCTGAAAATCCAAAATTTCCCCTTTTGTTCTCGGGTTCTTTTGTCTTCACAATACTTTTCTTTCAAAAATGAACTACTTAAACAAGTAGTTTTAACTCATGATTTACAATGAAAAAAACATGCAATGAAAAAACATGCGATCATATTTGAAAAGTACCAGAAAAGAATAAAGAAATATTATCTGAGCAGTTGTGATAGCGGCGAAAGGACAGGTTTTAAAAGTGGATTATCCCACCCCCTACTTAAAGTATGACATGTGTCCACACATGTACTAAAGAATAGGTGGAGATCGGGTAATAATGACTGATACAGACATAGTAGTAAATGAATAAATGAAATAAATCAATGATGCGATAACAAAAGATATTGCGTACCTTTCAATTAATGCTTGTACATGCTGAGAAAGATGACGACTTCCACATGAGATGACAGTTGGGAATGAGATCATAATTAAGGGTGGTGCGGATGAATGAGGTGGATGGGTGACGTGCGTGGATGAGATTAATGGATGGAATGGATGGATGGGATGGAAGATAAGGAAGTGAAACATGGAAACAAGTGGTGAAGAAAAAAGGGGTTTCCTTTAAAAGAAACATTTATTATGAGCATGCACTTAAAATTACTTGAAGCTACAGGAGAAAGCGTTGCTAAAGCCTCTAGCTACAGATTAGTGGCGTGATTCAATGAACTGGGCCGCGATGAATTCTTCTTTTGAGACTGGTTTATGGTACAACCGGAGGCGGTGTCCATTAACTAACAGCTTGAATCTAACATGATCAATTGTAACAAGTTGAACCGAACCATTATCAAATACTTTCTCAATTTCATACGGGCCCAACCATCGGGTCTGTAATTTTCCTGGACTGTTCTTGTATCGTGAGTCATCAAGTAGAGCCTAATCTCCTACTTTGAATTTCTTTTCCTTAATGTATTTATCATGCCACCTCATTCGCTGATTCTATATTATCTCAATGTGTTGCAGGGCATTCTTTCGGAGCTCATCCAAAGCATTGAGCTGCATGATTCTATTCTTTTGTGCATTTGTTAAGTCCATCATGTCCATCTCTAATGTTGTTCTTAGAGTCTTATGTTAAAATTCTATTGGCATCACAACTATTTTACCATACACCATTTCAAAAGGTGTATATCCTATAGCAGTCTTCCAAGTAGTATGGTAGGCCCATATAGCTTTTGGTAACCTTGTGGCCCAATCTTTCCTATGCAAATCTACAGTTTTAGTCAAAATGGCCTCTATGTCCCTATTGGTGACCTCAACCTGGCCATTGGTCTGGGGGTGATAAGGAGTTGATTTTATGTGTCGTATATTGTATTCATTGACTAAAGTTGTGATAAGTGTAGAAGTAAATTGTGCTCTTTGATCTGTCACTATTTCCCTATGGACACCAAACCTAGTAAATATTTCCTCATAGAGGAATTCAACCACTTTATTATCCCTAGCATGTTTCATAGGTTTAGCCTCTACCCATTTTGTGACATAATCTGTGCATACAAGGATGTAGGACTTACCATTGGAAGGTGGATCAATTGGTCCTACAAAATCCAGTCCCCATTTGTCGAAGGGTGTAACTACAACTTGTGGAAATAGAGGCATCTCATCAGACCGAGTTGGTCTTCCCATCTATTAGCATCTGTCACATCTCCTGGTATATTTGGCTACATCTCTATGCAAAGTTGGCCAATAGTAACCAGTATTTAAAATTTTCATTGTTATCCTTTTGGCAGCAAAATGTCCACTACATGGCTCATCATGGCTTGCATGCAGTATATCATGAGTGTCCTCCTCTTGTACACATCTCCTCATAACTTGATCTGGCCCTGTATAAAACATGCAATTTGCAATCCAAGAAAAGTTAAAGCTTTTCTCTACCAATAATCTCTTTTCCTTAGGGGAGAAGTGAGGAGGAGTTCTTCCTGTGGCCAGATAATTTGCTATATTAGCATACCATGGGTGAATAACCTTGATTATAAATAGGTGCTCATCAGGAAAGGAGTCTTCAATAGGTGCAGAGTCACCTTGCCTTTGGATTCCAGAAAGGAAATCAGCAACCACATTGGCTTTACCTGGCTTGTCCACAATTGTAATGTCAAATTCCTGCATTAGCAATAACCATCATGCCAGTCTCCCAGATATTGAGGCTTTGTTCATGAGATACCAGATAGCTGCATGATTAGTATGGAAAAATATCTGATAACTGGTGATGTAATGCCTAAATTTATTGAGGGCGTAGATGATTTCCAACATTTCTTTTTCTGTAATAGTGTAGTTTAATTAAGCCCCTTGTAGATTTTTGCTTATGTAGTAGAGTGCATGTTCTATCAAACCATCCTTTTGCCCTGACACTGCTCCAATTGCATAATTCGATGTATCAGTATGAATATGAAATGGAAGTGACCAATCAGGTCCTTTCAGAATAGGTGCCTGTGTAATGGTGACTTTCAAGTCTAGAAATGCTTTTTCACATTCCTCTATCCAAGAAAAATCTGCATCTTTTCTTCAAATAGACCGTGATAAGGGCCCGCTATTTCCATTAAGTCCCATGACTCCTATAGTATCTAGCATAGCCTATAAAGCTCTATACTTCTTTCTGCTTAGTAGGGGAGGGTAGCTTAGAGATGACCTCAATCTTAGTAGGATCAACTTGAATTGTTGCAGCAGAAATATAGTGACTGAGCACTATTCCCTCATGCATCATCATGAAGCACTTTTGACTATTCAATGATAGGTTGTGATTTTCACTTCTCTAAAAGTACTTTCTCCAAGTTGGCTTTGAGCTTTCCTTAAATGTCGTTGTTACCCAATTTTTAATTTCTACAGCTCAGTCAATGTATTTTTATTGGTTTAGTTTCAGTCATTGTTGAGGAACCTAAAAAGAAAAGTAAAACTAGATGAAGTTCATCATTTTGTAAGTACATAAATTTTCATGTTTTGTTGATTGAGTGTTCATCATCATCATTGAGACCATTCCTACATGTGAATCATAGTTTATTGTGCAAATGTTTAAACAAGTAAAATTGAAAAGATTTCCATAGTAATGCCTTTATTCATTCTATAAAATGCTGAATTCAATGTCAGGAAGTAACTTTTTTGGATTTTTACAATTAAAAATAATACATAAAAACTCAGATGCCATACAACTAAAAAATAACTAAACACGTGGTAGGAGGTTATTTGTTATTGCCCTGAATGATGAATCGCTATCAGCTGAGGTTCGCACATCGCCTCTCTAGCTCCATTTTTTCGGCTTTAGCCTCGCTCCTAACTCCAAAAGTGAGACAAGTAAATTGATGGCATTGTAGACACCCTAAGCAATAACGGATCAATCCTATCATATATCTACGCTACCAACAGAAATATAGCATACAGTCAATCAAGCATCCATCAGATAATTGCAAAAAATTCAAGAGAAGAAAGAATGTAATTCAATGGAAGCTTTCAGCTTCTTTTATTTTGCTAACATGTTTGTTTCAGTGTGCAGAAACATATTCATCGTGTTTGAGATCATTTATCAGATATGTGGAATAAAACGGGCTCCCACAAGGGTTGAGCTCGGCATATCAAAAAGGACATATTCATAATTTTCATACGAAGCACATGAATATTGATAACAGATATTTAAAAGTAGCATATTGCACTCATCTTTCATTTTCTGTTCAGCTCTACTTTGTTTTTGAAGAGAAACAGAGTATTCAAGTACATGACAAATTTGCAATAATTTAATTTTCTATGAGTTCTTCAACAGAAAGCAGCAATTTCTGTTTTAAGTCAGCATCTAAGAATAATGGAAGATGCAATATAAGTTATCTTTTATCAAACAGGCATGTAAAACAATGTGCTTATGCTGTGATAATTCTATGGAAGTAAAACAGTTGTAGTTCTTCAAAAAACAGAATTTACAAATGAAAGGATAAAGCCAAGACCAAAAGATGAGGACTCTCAAAAAAAGGAATACAGCTTTCAGCCTCAAAGCCCAACTCTTGTCTTAAAGGAGCAGTCATATGTTACTGATCATGCTAAATAACAGCCAAACAACTATGGTGATACAGTGACTATCAAACATTAAAGGAGCAATTACATTATGCTTTCATTTAATAAACAGCAGAAGAAACTTTCCTAAGTCTTATCCTTCTTTATTCTCAAGTAACTCTAGAACAATGGAAGCACAAGAACGTCAAGGAGACAAGTTATATACTGCTAAGAATAGAGAAAAGAGGACACCATGCACAGGCAGATTATTAAGATCAATCTTGCAGGAGATAAATTTAGTATAAAGAGAGTTGTTCTATTCGAGTACAAAGATTCATAAAGAGACATTCATGGTAATGAAAAAAATTTCCAAAAGAAGACAGCTATGGAGACACAGTATCAGATCAAAGCAAAAGAGACAGTGAAACAGTGAAAAGTATTTCCAAGTAATTGTACTAGAACAACAATGTCAATATATTTAAAATAATTATGAGTATGCTGTAGGTTTGGTCAAGTGAATCAACAATACATAAATTTTCTGTCATCTCCTACTTTTGATCATGCATATCAAGTACTCATTTTCAGCTCAAAGACACCATTGTGTTCATACAAAGAACTAAGAATGATAAGTCTCTTGATCAAGTTTATGCACAGCAGTATGGTGGACAGCAATGATAACCATCTGAAGGCTTCTTTAGTCAAGAACAACAGAGTGATAGCATGACATTGATCTTAAGCTTACAAGGCATGCATATTCATGAAAGTCACGAAGTGCACTGAAACAGGTTTATGTTTTCATGAATAAATAGTTCAGATTTAAATCCATCAGCACAGGAAAACATAAAAAAAAGAGCTACAGCAGTGAAGATTAAAGAGAATATGAACCTGAAAGTGAATGATATTCAGCAAGAAGGCAAGACAACTATTTTTCATTTCTTTGTAGGGAAGAGAAGAAAAGAAAAATTTATGTACGAGACAATGCATCAATGCTTTGGTAAAAAAAGTGAAAGTGTGCCATTTTAAAAGCTTGCTTTTAGAACAGGAAAATCAACAAATGAAATGCCCAGATTTTAAGAAAAACGTGGCTGTAGAATACAGAAAATCGAAAGTATTTTATCTGTTATGAGTTCAAGTGAAACGTTTTTGCAAAGATCAAAAGAAAATGATCATGGCGCAGCCTGAAAGGTAAGGTATTGCAGAAAAATGAAGGAAAAGAGACCAGATTCGAATTTTATAAGCAAAGCTTGTTCTTTGTTTCCAAAAAATTACTTCATCAACTTTCAATGGCGACTTCAACAAATGAAGAAAAGCTTTCAAAAATTTGTCAAAAGCTAAAAACCATATTTTTATCGTAAGATACCCATTAAAATCTTCATTTATTTGAATTTGAGGAAGTCTCCAGCAAGTTCGTGGCTTAGAGATGATCAATGGTGGCCAAAAAATGTAGATTCTTGACAAAGTTCGCACAAAAAATCTCAGAGAAGTCTTCAAGCATCACTCAGAACAGAAAAACATGTCTCAATGCTCCACATTTTTTAGAAAAAATGTCATATGTTGTTCCAGTTCGACCAAAAAAAAGACCAGATCCGAATTCTCATTGCCAAAAATATAGAGAACAAAGCAACTCACAGCTAGGGTTTGAGCATGGCGGCGCCCAAAATGGAGAGGCTTTCAAAATAAAATGCAAATGAAATGCCTTGGTCTTATTTTAGGGTTCGAACCCTAGAAAGTTCGACCTTTCTTGCCTTTGCATTTAGCTTCTTTCATTCCTTAAGCCATTTTTCTCTAAGGCTTTTAAAATGCAAAATATAATGCTTAGGGAAAATCAAATGTTAAGTCTCTTTTAATTTTGCATTTTTAAATCAAAATTTAATCTTTGTTAAAAATGGTTAATAAATCATTTTTAATAAATGATTTTATCAAAATGCAAAGTGAGTGCTTAGTTTATTTTAATTCCTGCATTTTTAAGCAAATTTTAAAATCTTTATTAAAATGATTTGTTAATCATTTTTAATAAATGATATTATTCAAATGCAGAATTTAAATTAACCTTGCTAGGTGGTATTCCAACTTGCATTTTTTAAAATTTGTAAAACTTTATTTTTAAAAGTGATAAATTATAAATCACTTTTAAAAAATAAATGTTATTAATGCAAGTTGAAGATATTTGATGTATTCTTTTAAAGACCTAGTCAAGTGGAGCCTTTAGTGGAGAATTAAATCTTGGAAATGTGACAATCTGTTTATGTCAAGTGGAGGTTTTGGGTTGCTGGATTCAGGGGAGGAGTTTTTGACTGATGTGACACCTTTTTTGGAGTCTTTTGAGTCCTCTTTATGAGGATTTTTGTTCCTATCCGGGTCTGGGAGACTTTTTCCTATTTTGGGTAAGTTGTTGAAAAGTTTGAGAGCCTTCTTTTAGGGCATTTTTACCAAATCCGACCCCTTATCCAAGGTGGGGCCCTTTTTCTAGGGTTAGGGTGAAGAGTTTGAGCTTATTTATTCTCTTCCTCATTTCTTTTTTAAGGATGCAAAAATTATGGAGTGGAAGAGACTTTGTACTTTCTGGAGGACATGGTGCTATTTTGTTCCAAGCTTTGTATCAGACTTTGGAGTATGCATTTCTAGGGCCTTTGAGAGCCTTTATACAACATCTTTGATCTATTTCTGGTGTCATATTTGTATGCATATTGGTGATTGATCTTTCTTTTCTGTGTTTCTTATCTGAAACCTTTTAAGTTTGTCTCATTTTGGCATCTTTGTGACTAGGAATTCTCTTCACAGGTTAAGGGTTGTATCAATTTTTAGATATATTTACTGTGATCAATATCCTTTAAATATCATTCTGATTTTAGATCTTCCTTTGAAATATTTATGTGTTGAGGGTTTTACCAGTTATTGTATCATCATTATTAATGGTTGTGGGTTCATTATGTGCTAAGGAAAGTGATTTTGGTGGATCACCCATTAATTAGTTTCAGTCTTCAAGTTCCTTTTATCTCTTTTCTCCCCCTTTTCCTCAAAAGTCTTTAGGTTTGAAGAGCAAAAATAGATATTTATTCAACAGGAACCAGCCTAGAATCCGGAGGTCTCATTTTCAGTATTGCATATCCCACATGTAGAATTTGAGTCCCATGTTATGCCAGATTACTGAGCTTAAAAGTTTCAGTAGGGTGCAAATTTGGTGCATAACAGTTTTGGCACGCCCAGTGGGACAGAAGAAGTCATAAATTTTTATCAGTTCTTGCTGTTTTGATATGCTACAGTAGGTTTACAACTTTAAAGAAGCTCAGTTTCAGCATATTTGGCGACTCCGTTGTGAAGGAAAGTGACCAATGCAAAAGTTTATATGAGAAAGGTGGAAACCAAAAGTTCAAAGTCTTTTGAATATTTGCAACTGTCATCACCCAAGAGGAAAGGAAGGACTCTTGATCGAACTCCTCATGCAAAAAGAGTGCAAACAACTCCTCCAAGAGTATATCTCAGAAGAGGAAGATCATTGCATAGTGAACGTCCTGTGAGACACTCAGCATCACCAACTATTAGCGAAGAGCCACCTATTGTTGTTTCTGGGAATTTCAACTTCCCAAAAGGTAGGAGCAATTTTGGTACAGCAAGTGTAAGCTTTTCTACTACAATTACAAATACTTTTTCATCATTTTCAAGTACTATACCAGCAAGTGCAAGCTCAGTTTCAGCAAGTATATCAACACAGACTCATAGTATGGCTGTACCAAGAGCCTTTGCTTTTGTTCCATTTAATCAGGGTAGTCCCCTTAATTTAGTGCAGCATAATGATATTCCTTTGGCAGCATTAAAGGGATTGCCAGAATTCACTGGAGAAGGGCAAATAACACCGTTTGAACATATAAGAGATGTGGCAGCGTTGTGCAATGTGCATCATGTAACAGAAGAGAACGTAGCAGTAAGGTTATTGGCTGCATCTTTCAAGAAGAAGGCGCTGGAATGGTTCAGAAGCTTGCCAGTGGGCTCTATTGCAACATGGGATGATCTTGGTGACAAATTTACCACATTTTTTGAAGACAAGTCTGATCACTTATCTTTGGTAGAGCAGTTGACAACTATTAAAAGAGCCCCTCAAGAGCAAATGACGGATTTCAACATCCGTTTCCAGAAGACTTGGAATAGGATACCTGCTACAGTAAGGCCTTCTGCTGATTACGCATTTTTGTATTACTTAAAGAGTCTCAATAGTGATATATCAGTGATGATACAATCCATGGGAGGTCAATCATTACCTCAAGCTTATAGTATAGCTATAAGAGCATAAAATAGTCTTATTCAGGTAGGAAAAATAGCTCCTAGGCCCCCTATGCCATATTTTCCAGATATTCACCCAAATATACCATTGCATATACCTCCTCTTGTTGCAATACTGACTATTCCAACTATAGAGACTGTTGGACCTTCAACTGAGCTGCAAGAGATTAAAAGCAACTAGCAAAAGATTGAAATGGTTTTGCAGACTTTGGGAAATGAGCTAACCGGCATGAAAAAGCAGCAGTACTAAGGTCCAAGGCCATCATTTCAACAGTATAACTAGCAGCAGCAAGGAGGGAATCAGCCTTATCAAAATCAAGGGTTTAATCAGCAGTATCAGCAAAATAGACAACTATACCAAGGAAATTATCAAGGACAGTGACAAAATGTTAACCAGAGGCCATTTCTGACACATAATACAGCGCCTATGAATGCAACAAATCTGATAAAAGATATTGTTCCAGCTCAGAATAATCTTGCAGTAGATTATGAATGGTGTTTTCCATGTAATCAAGCGCATAATTAAGCAACATGTTCCAATGGTATTATCAATCAAGCACTGATGGTTCAAAATGCCACAAGTTCACAACTAGATGCATCTACTAAAGTACCTGAGCAGCAACGAGATTTGCATCCCAATGAGACTGGATTCCTAAACTAGCAAAGTGAAGAGTTATGTGGCGTGAATGGTGATCCAACAATTGCAACGCTCACCCGAGCAAAGAAGAGGGCTCTAGAAGCAGAACATGCAGCTGGTAAAGATAAAGAACCTGCAACTGTGGGACCATCATTCACAAAAAATCTCGATATCCCACAGAAGTCTTCAAATCAGCCAACCAGCAGTCAACCTCACAAAGAAACAGATCCGGCTGTTGCTAAGATACACCAGAAAGTACATTCAGCTATACCCTATAGCATTGTGGACAGCATGAAAAGAATGAACATATCAATGACTATGTGGGATTCTTTGTCCATTCCCGGACAAGCTGAGATGTTGAAGAAAGCACTGAGTGGTGAATATACACAAGAACATGTAGTTGGTGATCCTGAGAAGGTAGTCATGACAAATGTTGATCAAGTGAAAGTGATGGACAACAAACCAAATGTCACAGTTCAAGGTGAGGATGTGAGACCTCCTCCATTCTATGTTTCCTTAGTCATTGGAAAGAATTTGGTACATAATTGTATGGTTGATAGTGGGGCAACTTGTTCTGTAATGCCAAAAAGGGTAGTTGATCAGTTAGAATTAAAATATGAGCCTATAGAAAAGGGAGTAGTCCAGTTAGATGGTACATCTGTCAACTCGATAGGCCTCATAAAAAATGCTAGTCTGACCTTACATGCCTGCCCTACTTTCTCTATTCCATAAGACATATATGTAATAGATTTGCCTCCCTATTTTGGCCTTTGCTTATCAAGAGAATTTACAGCCAAGATAGGAGGTTATCTCTCATCCGATTGGTCTCACATGATTTTCCGTACAAGGTATGGAACAAAAGTAAACATAAAGTCAGAATCACTTGCAAAGGATATCATTGAACCTTATATACCTAGTACGATGAATGCAAATTGTGTCATTTTTGACCAAGATGATCATGCTACTCCTGTTTCACATACATCTACTGCTGGAATTCCTGATATTCTTTTAGATGAATGGGCTGAAAGTAGTACTCATCGCACTGGAAGTGATTTAGTATTAGACGCTGGTATGGGTAACTATATGTTTCAGAAGGCTGGTTCAGTTATGCCAAATTTGGTTAAAAGGGAGGATGTTGATTCTGAACAGCACAATGAGGTCTGGAATATGTTTTTTGACGGATCTAGAAGTAAGCATGGTGCTGGTGGAGGTGCAATGTTAGTGTCCCCTGATGGAGTTGAGTACTATGCAGCCTTTAGATTTAGCTTTTCTTGCACCAACAATACAGCTGAGTATGAAGGCTTAATTAATGGGCTGGAATGGGCAAGAAAGAGAGGTATTAAGGCTCTAAAGGTTCATGGCGATAGTGAGCTCGTGGTGAATCAGGTGAGAGGATTAGTTTCTGTTAAGAACGATACTCTGAAGGCATATAAACATAGAATATGGGATGTTATTGAAGATTTTTCTGCTTTCAATATTGTTGCAATTCCTAGAAAGCTGAATCAACATGCTGATAGATTGGCTGCTATAGGGGCACAATTTGACATTCCTAACAATATTAAAAGGGGGTGTGATCAGCAGCATATTAAAATTATTGTTAGGCCATCAATTCCTGACAATAATATAAATTGGCAAGTCTTTGAGAGTGATGAACAAATTTTGCAGTTTCTGCTAGAAGAGGACATTTTTGCAGCATCAAATGAAGATAGGCTAAAAGGGAACTATGAAGATCAAGTGGTGCAACTCAAGTCTAAC
>VDFB02302145.1:0-22265 GCA_007258455.2 Sequoia sempervirens | reverse complement strand
AAGAGATTAAAAGCAACTAGCAAAAGATTGAAATGGTTTTGCAGACTTTGGGAAATGAGCTAACCGGCATGAAAAAGCAGCAGTACTAAGGTCCAAGGCCATCATTTCAACAGTATAACTAGCAGCAGCAAGGAGGGAATCAGCCTTATCAAAATCAAGGGTTTAATCAGCAGTATCAGCAAAATAGACAACTATACCAAGGAAATTATCAAGGACAGTGACAAAATGTTAACCAGAGGCCATTTCTGACACATAATACAGCGCCTATGAATGCAACAAATCTGATAAAAGATATTGTTCCAGCTCAGAATAATCTTGCAGTAGATTATGAATGGTGTTTTCCATGTAATCAAGCGCATAATTAAGCAACATGTTCCAATGGTATTATCAATCAAGCACTGATGGTTCAAAATGCCACAAGTTCACAACTAGATGCATCTACTAAAGTACCTGAGCAGCAACGAGATTTGCATCCCAATGAGACTGGATTCCTAAACTAGCAAAGTGAAGAGTTATGTGGCGTGAATGGTGATCCAACAATTGCAACGCTCACCCGAGCAAAGAAGAGGGCTCTAGAAGCAGAACATGCAGCTGGTAAAGATAAAGAACCTGCAACTGTGGGACCATCATTCACAAAAAATCTCGATATCCCACAGAAGTCTTCAAATCAGCCAACCAGCAGTCAACCTCACAAAGAAACAGATCCGGCTGTTGCTAAGATACACCAGAAAGTACATTCAGCTATACCCTATAGCATTGTGGACAGCATGAAAAGAATGAACATATCAATGACTATGTGGGATTCTTTGTCCATTCCCGGACAAGCTGAGATGTTGAAGAAAGCACTGAGTGGTGAATATACACAAGAACATGTAGTTGGTGATCCTGAGAAGGTAGTCATGACAAATGTTGATCAAGTGAAAGTGATGGACAACAAACCAAATGTCACAGTTCAAGGTGAGGATGTGAGACCTCCTCCATTCTATGTTTCCTTAGTCATTGGAAAGAATTTGGTACATAATTGTATGGTTGATAGTGGGGCAACTTGTTCTGTAATGCCAAAAAGGGTAGTTGATCAGTTAGAATTAAAATATGAGCCTATAGAAAAGGGAGTAGTCCAGTTAGATGGTACATCTGTCAACTCGATAGGCCTCATAAAAAATGCTAGTCTGACCTTACATGCCTGCCCTACTTTCTCTATTCCATAAGACATATATGTAATAGATTTGCCTCCCTATTTTGGCCTTTGCTTATCAAGAGAATTTACAGCCAAGATAGGAGGTTATCTCTCATCCGATTGGTCTCACATGATTTTCCGTACAAGGTATGGAACAAAAGTAAACATAAAGTCAGAATTACTTGCAAAGGATAACATTGAACCTTATACACCCAGTACGATGAATGCAAATTGTGTCATTTTTGACCAAGATGATCATGCTGCTCCTATTTCACATACATCCACTGCTAGAATTCTTGATGTTCTTTTAGATGAATGGGCTAAAAGTAGTACTCATCACACTGGAAGTGATTTAGTATTAGACACTGGTATGGGTAACTATATGTTTTAGGAAGCTGGTTCAGTTATGCCAAATTTGGTTAAAAGGGAGGATGTTGATTCTGAACAGCACAATGAGGTTTGGAATATGTCTTTTGATGGATCTAGAAGTAAGCATGGTGCTGGTGGAAGTGCGATGTTAGTATCACCTGACGGAGTTGAGTACTATGCAGCCTTTAGATTCAGTTTTTATTGCACCAACAATATAGATGAGTATGAAGGCTTAATTAATGGGCTGGAATGGGCAAGAAAGAGAGGTGTTAAGGCTCTAAAGGTTCATGGTGATAGTGAGCTCGTGGTGAATCAGGTGAGAGGACTAGTTTCTGTTAAGAACGATACTCTGAAGGCATATAAACATAGAATATGGGATGTTATTGAAGATTTTTCTGATTTCAATATTGTTGCTATTCCTAGAAAGCTGAATCAGAATGTTGATAGATTGGCTACTATAGGGGAACAGTTTGACATTCCTAACAATATTAAAAGGGGGTGTGATCAGCAACATATTAAAATTATTATTAGGCCATCAATTCCTGACAGTAATGTAAGTTGGCAAGTCTTTGAAAGTGATGAACAGATTTTGTAGTTTCTGCTAGAAGAGGACGTTTTTGCAGCATTAAATCAAGATAGGCTAAAAGGGAACTATGAAGATCAGGTTGTGCAGCTCAAGTACAACAAGTTGCCCAAGGGGCTTGGTACATTGGAATCTATCTTCAATACAAATTATCAAGCCAAAAAAGAATAAAACTAGCTTGTTGATTCAGCAAGAACACTATGCAGATTTGGAGATTGAACCGGGTAAGACTTTGAAGTTTGGAAAGGTAGTTACAGATTCTGAAAAATAGTCTTACATTGAATTATTTCAAGAATTTAGTTATATATTTGCATGGAAATATGAAGATCTAAAAGGTTTTGACCCAGCCCTTGCACATCATACTATAGAGTTAGAGCCTAACTCCAAACCCATCAGACAAAAACAGAGACCAATTAACCCCAAACTAGAGCCTCTTATGCACAAAGAAGTTATGAAGCTGATAGAGAGTAGTATTATATATCCTATTAAACACACTAGTTGGGTGTCTAACCTTGTCCCAGTTAGGAAGAAGAATGGGGAGTTGAGATTGTGTGTAGATTTCAGAGATCTAAATAGGGCGTCCTTGAAGGACCGCCACCCATTGCCCTCCATGGACCAGATCTTGCAGTATGTTTCTGGTTCAGAGAGGTATTCGTTGTTGGATGATTATTCAAGATATAACCAAATTCTTGTCAAAGAGGAAGACCAGTTTAAAACAACTTTTACAACTAAGTGGGGAACCATGGCTTACCGAAAGATGCCTTTCGGTCTTTCTAACGCAGGTGCAACCTTCCAAAAGGCAATGGAAATGGCTTTCAGCAACCTTATGTATCAGTTTGTCCTAGTGTATTTGGATGACATCACCATTTATTCAAAGAAAGCGGTAGATCACCTAAGTCATCTAAGACAGATTTTTGAACGCTGCAGGGAGTTTGGAGTATCTCTCAATCCTAAAAAGTGTGTGTTTGCTGTGCATGAAGGCAAACTATTGGGGTATATTGTTTCTAAGCAAGGAGTCACAGTGGATCCTGAGAGAGTAGCAGCTATTTTAGAGCTGCCTTTACCATATCACAAAAAGGGGCTGCAGTCTTTCATTGGAAGAATTAATTTTGTAAGGCGTTTTCTGCCTAATATTGCAGATTTATTGAAACCTTTGACAGCCATGTTAAAGAAAAACATTGTTTTTAGCTGGACTAAAGAAGCAAAGAATAGCTTTCAAGCTATCAAGGAAGCTTTAGCAGCAGCTCCTGCTTTAATGAACCCAGATTTCAGCAAAGACTTTATCTTGTATGCCTATGGGGGTAGTGAAGTGATATCTGCTATGCTGGCCCAGCAAAGTTCAGAAGGATTGGAACAGCCAATCGCTTTTTTCAGCAAAGGATTGGCAGAGTATGAACAGAGGTATAGTTTTGTTGAAAAACACGTCCTTGCTGTTGTCAAAAGTCTTAAAAAATTCAGACATTTGTTATCACACAATAAAATTCATTTAAGGGTAGCTCATCCAAGTGTCAAAGAATTTCTGCTCAGCAAGGATTTGAATGAGAAAAGAGCAGGTTGGATAACCAGAGTCATGGAATATGACGTGACCATTGAAGTTACCAAGCTAGTGAGGGGTAAAGGACTTTGCGAACAGCTGAGTTGTGAAGGAATTTTAGATGCAAAACAATCTGAAATAGCTTTAGTACTTCGTTTGGTTGATAATGATGGCATGACAACAAGCTGGTTAAAGGATATGGTCCATTTCCTCAAGACAAGTCAATGCCCACTCGATTTAGATAAGGCAAAACGTAGGTACTATAGGCTGCAATCTATTCCATATGTGCTGATCAATGATATTTTATATCGCAAAGATCATAGTGGTGTACTTCTCAGGTGTGTTGATTCAGATCAGATTGGAGAGATATTACATGAATTTCATGATGGGCATTCAGGAGGCCACTTCTCTCCAAGGACTACTGCATTCAAGATTATGCGGGCTGGCTACTATTGGCCCAATGTTTTCAAAGACAGCCATGCATATGTTAGAAAGTGCGTAAAGTGTGCTCTGTTTGCAGGAAAAGAAAGACTTGCGGCTTTACCTCTGCAGCCTATTAAGACTGAACAACCATTCATAAGGTGGGGAGTTGATTTTATAGGTCCTATTAATCCTCCATCTAGTGCTGGACACAAGTGAATAATCACAGCAACTGATTATTTCACTCGCTGGTCAGAAGCAGCAGCGTTAAAGGATGCCAATGAGACTGCTGTTCTGAATTTATATGATGATATTATTCACAGATTTGGAATCCCTAATTCTATTATCTCTGATAATGCACTTGCTTTTATTGGTCTAAAGGTAACTGAGTGGGCGCTCAAGCATGGAATTTATCTCAGCAATAGTTCTAACTATTACCCACAAGGTAACGGATTAGCAGAATCCACGAACAAGAATTTGATCAGAATATTGAAGAGGAATCTGTAGGAGAATCAGCGTGAGTGGCATTCTAAACTGAAGGCTGCCCTATGGGTTGACCGAATTACACCTAAGAAAATCATTGACAATTCACCCTACATGATAATCTATGGTAAAGAGGCCAAGTTGTCTATTTCAACCGAGCTGCCAGCTCTTGACCTTGCTAGTCAGCTAGTTTTGTTTGAAGAAGGAGATCCTATGCAAGTGCGTTATGCTCAGTTGATGGAATTAGAGGAAAACAGATTTAAAGCAATGCAAGCAATGGAATATCAACAAATGCAAGTAAAAAGGAGCTTTGACAAAAGAGCGAGAGCAAGGGATTTCAATGTGGGTGATGTTGTTCTTAAGTGGGATGAACTTAAAAGCAGGCCGGGTAAGCACACGAAATTTGATTCTTTTTGGGGAGGCCCATTTGTTATCTCAAAATGTAAGGAACATAACGCTTATCAATTGTCAACTATGGAAGGAGATATACTACCAATACCAGTCAATGGTATTCACCTCAAACACTGTTTTGAGGTATGATCAATTAGCCTTGTCTTGTATATATTAGGTTAGGTTTCATGCTTATAATAAATGCATCTGCATACTCGTTTTGGTTTTCCCTAAGTGCTGTCCAAGCACATCTGTTTGTTTTCTTTCCTAGGTAGTTTTCCTATTTTCCTTAGATCCTAAGATGCGTATTTTCAGACTCCATGCCCAATGCATTACATAGGCAACTGGTCAAACGTTTAGCAGGCAAACATCTAGCAGAAGTCGCCAGAAATGTTACCC
This sequence comes from Sequoia sempervirens, assembly GCA_007258455.2. Classification (NCBI taxonomy): domain Eukaryota; kingdom Viridiplantae; phylum Streptophyta; class Pinopsida; order Cupressales; family Cupressaceae; genus Sequoia; species Sequoia sempervirens. The sequence continues at coordinate 16,910 of VDFB02302145.1, read as the reverse complement.
ACTTTTTACTTACAGCTCAGGTCAAGTCAGATTTATTGGTTTTAATTGCTGAAAAGCCTTTCGTTACCTATTAATTTGTCACTCCGAGTTAAAACAAGTAAAACTGGATGAAGTTCATCATTTTAAGGTACATAAATTTTCATGTTTTGCTGATTGAATGTTCAGTTATCATCATTAAGACCATTTTGCATGTGAATCATAGTTTATTGTGCAAATGTCTAAAATAGAAAATTGAAAAGATTTGCATAATAATGCTTTTATTCATTATGTAAAAATGCCGAATTCCACACAAGCCGTGGAAGTAACTTTTCTGATTCTTACGATCAAAGGAAGAATGCATAAATAACTGTATGCTATACAACTGAAAATAACGGAAACATAGGGTAGGAGGTGATTTGTCATTTCCTGGAATGACGAATCATTGACAGTTGAAGACGTCAGCTCTAGCTCCAATTTCAGTTGTAGCTTCCGTTTCAGCTCCAAAAGCGTCTGCAAGGAAGATAAAAGATGACGTTAGAGATTATCTCTAAGCAATAACGGATCAATCCTATCATATATCTACGCTACCAACATAAATATAACATGCAGTCGATTAGGCATGCATCAGATAATTGCAAAAAATCAGAAAAGAAAGAATGTAATTCAATGGAAGCTTTCAACTTCTTTTATTTTGCTGACATGTTTATTTCAGTGTGCAAGAACAGGTTCATCATGATCAAAATCAGATATGTGGAGTAAAAAGGGCTCCCACAAGGGTAGAGCTCGGCATATCAGGTAAATACCTCTCATTCACATCATACATGAGAGTCATTGATATCATCTATGGTCTGAAATAAGAAAGCTATCATAAAAGCAACTCATAGCAGCAGTGTTCAATTCATATGTTTAAGCCAAGTTTTGAACAATTTCATAACAATGACATTTCCCTATCAGATTAAAGTCACATATTAACGAGTGTATCGCATCAAGTACGGCTTACAAAAGTGAAGTTTTTTGCAGATTCAAACAGAAAAACACCAGATTCGAACTTTGTAATCAAGTTTGTTTCTTTATTTCTGGAAAAATTACTTCTTTAATCTATGGCGCAGCTTACAAATGTGAAATATTGCAGATTCAGAAAGCAAAAGACCATATCCGAGTTTTTTAAAGCAAGTTTGTTCTTTGTTTTAAAAAAAAAAAAGTCACTTCAAGATCTTCAAGTTCATAGCTTGCAGAGTAAAATATTGCAGATCTAAAGAATAAAGACACAGATTTGAAGTTCATAAACAAAGCTTGTTCAAAAAATACTTTCAAAGAGTGTTCATGGCAGCATAAGAAATAAAGAGAACTTCCAAAAAATTCGCAGAAAGAAAGCAAGAAACCAAACTTTTATCTAATATACCTCATGAAATCTTCATTTTTTCGCATTTGAAGAAGAATACAACATGTTCACAACTTCAGATCTTCATAGCGGCCAAAGAAAGTGTAGATTCATGCCAAGATTCAGCAAAGTCTCTAAGAAATGAAAGAAGATCATATAAAAACAGAAAAAATGGCGCCTATATGCTCCCACGTTTTTACAAAAATGTCTTTTGCTCTTGATTCTGCCAATAAAACAACAGATTTGAAGTTCTTCATGGTGGAAAATACCAGAACAAAGCAATTCATGGCTAGGGTTTCAGCATGGCGGTGCCCAGCAAAGAGGATTCTTGTGAAAATACAAAATGAAAAGTCTTTCCTTTCTTTTTAGGGTTCGAACCCTAAAAATTTTGACCTCTTGCTTTTCCTCTTAGCTTCTTTTATTCCTTAAGCCATTTAAGCTCTAAGGCTTTTAAAATTAAAATATAATGCTTAGAGTTTGGTTATTTAATTTTGCATTTTAAATTAAAATGTAAAATCTTTATTAAAATGGTTAATAAATCATTTTTAATAAATGATTTTATTTAAAAAATGCAAAGTTAGTGCTTGGAGACTTATTTTAATTTTTTGCATTTTAAAAGCAGATGTAAATCTTTATTAAAATGGTTTGTTAATCATTTTTAATAAATGATATTTAAATGCAAAATTAAAATTTTGATCTTGCTAGGTGGTATTCCAACTTGCAGTTTTTTAAAAATTGTAAACTTTATTTTTTAAAGTGATCAATTATAAATCACTTCTGAAAAATAAATGTTATTAATGCAAGTTGAAGATATTTGAGATATGACAAGAGGAGCCTTTAAGTGGAGCATTAAATCTTGGAGATATGACAATCTGTTTATGTCAAGTGGAGGTTTTGGGTTGCTAGATTCAGGGGAGGAGTTTTTGACTGATGTGACACCTTTTTTGGAGTCTTTTGAGTCCTCTTTATGAGGATTTTTGTTCCTATCCGGGTTTGGGAGACTTTTTCCTATTTTGGGTAAGTTGTTGGAAAGTTTGAGAGCCTTCTTTTAGGGCATTTTTACCAAATCCGACCCCTTATCCAAGGTGGGGCCCCTTTTCTAGGGTTAGGGTGAAGAGTTTGAGCTTATTTATTCTCTTCTTCATTCCTTTTTATGGATGAAAAATTCTGGAGTGGAAGAGACTTTGTACTTTTTGGAGGACATGGTGCTATTTTGTTCCAAGCTTTGTATTGGACTTTGGAGTATGCATTTCCAGGGCCTTTGAGAGCCTTTATACAACATCTTTGATCTATTTCTGGTGTCATATTTGTATGCAGATTGGTGATTGATCTTTCTTTTCTGTGTTTCTTATCTGAAACCTTTTAAGTTTGTCTCATTTTGGCATCTTTGTGACTAGGAATTCTCTTCACAGGTTAAGGGTTGTATCAATTTTTAGATATATTTACTGTGATTAACATCCTTTAAATATCATTATGATTTCAGATCTTCCTTTGAAATATTTATGTGTTGAGGGTTTTACCAGTTATTGTATCATCATTATTAATGGTTGTGGGTTCATTATGTGCTAAGGAAAGTGATTTTGGTGGATCACCCATTAATTAGTTTCAGTCTTCAAGTTCCTTTTATCTCTTTTCTCCCCCTTTTCCTCAAAAGTCTTTAGGTTTGAAGAGCAAAAATAGATATTTATTCAACAGGAACCAGCCTAGAATCCGGAGGTCTCATTTTCAGTATTGCATATCCCACATGTAGAATTTGAGTCCCATGTTATGCCAGATTGCTGAGCTTGAAAATCTCAGTAGGGTGCAAATTTGGTGCATAACAATGATAAAAAATTTGATTTGCGTACCGGTGGTCCTATGTCTTCTACGCACTGGTACTCTCATACCCTATTTGTAAGGTGTTGTGGGAGCTCACGAGCTTCCATTTCACCAAGGTTTCAAAGCGAAAATCATAGAGTTTCACTAAGGCTATGAGTACAAATGACCTGAAAGTGACCCTTCAACCTATATGCCTAAAAGTTATGGTTTTTTCCCTAATTTGAGGAGGGAAATGGCATGTTGATCATGTTTTATCAATTTCTAAGCTATGGGGCATATTTTGAGACATTTTTCGCGTTCTTGAGCTTGTTTTCACGTCTCAAAACCTATTTCTGCACCTAAATCAATGTTAAAACCTTTATCATGATATCAACCTAAAAATTAAAAAAAATTCCCGATATCTCAAGGGGGTAGGGTACCAACAAGTAATTCCTTCCATTGGGAAATAGTGGGGCATCCAAAAATTCAGGAATTTTAAAATTTTTGATCTGAGCAACAATATTAATCCAAAAAGTGTCACTCTTTGAACCAATGTAACAGGTACCTCACTTCAAAGAGGGGGAAAATGTAGACAGTTAAAATTTTCTTGACTGATATGGCACACTTGAATTTGATTACTAACACTATTTCATCCTAAATTCACCTCCTTTTCTACTATTAATTGAATGATCCTAGTTGTTTAATTAAATGAACCAATTTCTCCAATTAATCAAATGATCATTATTATTTGGCTAACTCACCCCCTTTCACACTAATTCTCATCTTATTTAATTGAGTAATGTGAATTATTCAATTAAATTGCTTATGTCCTCTCATTTAATTAAATAGTCTTAATTATTGAATCAAATTTCATTTGAACCCTTTTCATTAAATAAAATAATTATTTAATGAGCATCCTTATTTCACTCAACTTGCACAATTAAGACTTTGTTTTAATTATTTAATGAGCATCCTTATTTCACTCAACTTGCACAATTAAGACTTTGTTTTAATTATCTAATTGTTATTTTTCCTCACCCTCCCACTTGCAAGTTCCTCCATTTGAACTAAAAAATTAAATATCCCTTTGTAACAACTTCCTAATTTTTAGGAAGTGTGCTTCTTTGAATCAATGAGAGCCATTTATTAACTTCTTGATCCATGTCAACTTGCATTCTCATCCATTGATGGGAATCCTAGATCCATGCATTCACTTCTCATTGCATCTCATCCATTGATTGATCAAATCAATCTTGACCCTTGATTCACCATTTTCTCCTATAAATATACCTCATTTCTATGAGAAATGGATCCACTTCCATTTAGCAAAGTTATTTTCCACATTTGAATACTCATCTTCATTCATCTTGCATCCATTTTAGTTTTTCATCCATCTTTAGCTTAGTTTTCATCAATATTAGCTTATTTTCTTCAATAAAGTTTGTTTAATGCTTGTTTCATCAAAGGGATTGGGAAAGGTGACATTCCATATCAATTCAGCACCAATCCCCCAATGGGATGAGGTTTGAGGCATTTAGGTAGGTTCCTTTATGCATTTCTTAATAGATTTTGTTTAAATGTCCTCTTCGTCCTATGTTTTCAAGCATTTTATATTATAGCTTAACGAGTTAAGTATTGCTTAGAACCTATTGGCTCTAGTGTATTTATCTTGTGTTATGATTCCAATAGATTCCAAGAAATAATTAATTAGTTAAGCTATAATCGCAATGAAATACTTGAGAACCATTAAATAAGGAAGACATTAAACATTAACAACAATAAATGAATAATGAAAACCTATTCTAATGCCTCAAACCTCATCCCATTGGGGGATTGGTGCTGCATTGATGTGGAATGTTAGCCCTTTCCCAATCCCTTAGATTGAAACAACCTTGGTTTGATAGATTGACGAGTGATAATGGAGATTTGAACTACAATGGATGAAAATTGTTCAAATGAATTATAATGGATGAAAGTGTAGATGCAATTCAACGACATAACTTTGTTCAAATGATTGTGGATCCATTTCTAATAGAAATGAGGTATATTTATAGGAGAAAATGGTGAATCAAGGGTCAAGATTGATTTGATCAATCAATGGATGAGATGTTGACATGGATCAAGAAGTTAATCAATGGCTCTCACTGATTCAAAGAATCACACTTCTTAAAAATTAGGAAGTTGTTACAAAGGAATATTCTATTTTTGAGTTCAAATGGATGAATATTCTGAGGGAATATTCCCTTGCAAGTGGGAGGGTGAGGTAAAATAGAAACTAGTATGCAAGTTGAGTGAAATTAGGATGCTCATTAAATTATTTATTTATTTAATGAAAGGGGTTCAAATGACATTTAATTCAATAATTAAGATTATTTAATTAAATGAGAGGACATGAGCAATTTAATTAAATAATTCACATTACTCAATTAAATAATATGAGAATTAGTGTGAAAGGGGGTGAATTAGCCAAATAATAATGATCATTTGATTAATATGAGAAATTGATACATTTAATTAAAAAAACTAGGATCACTCAATTAAACAGTAAAAAAGGAGGTGAATTTAGGATGAAACAGTGTTATTAATTAGATTCAAGTGTGCAATATCAGTCAAGACAATTTTAAACTTGTCTAAAATTACCTTCCAAACATCTAGTACATTCTCCCAAACAATAAGTTTTAGTTTATACTCCATATCTTTTTTGTACATCGAAAACCCATTGTCCATAACACTTAGGCATTTTTCCTTCTTCATTAGATATTATCTTCCTCTAGTATTCAAAGTCATAGGAATTTTTTCCTACACCCCTCACATCAAACGAATACCTTTGTCCATTTCACATCATCCTTCTTAACCATATCCTAAGTATTTTATCCATTATCCACATTTTGATTTATTCCTATTGTCCAATCATTTATACCACACATTTGGGTTCAAGGGAATCAAATATTTGTTACTCATTATACATTATTCAATTGGTTCAAAACCTTAGTCATCCTTGATTCATATTTATATCTTTTGAAACCCTCAAGGTATCCTTAATAATTAAACCATAACCATCCTTTGTATGCACCAACCTTATAGTTCAAATCTTATCATCATCAAAAGAAATCCTTAGATGCACATGTATACATCACCTTTGGATCTCATTCAATCAAACCATCACCTAATCTATCCTTTAGGACCCTTGAAGCTATCATAGGGTCCTTAGTTTAATATTTGGAACTCAACAACCATATGTGGATTTCAAAATCTGTCAAATCAAATCATCTTTAAGATCAAAGAGTGTAGCAAACACTTTTATCCAAGTTTACATTATCCGCCTAACCATTTGTTCTCATCATTGAGATCATCCTATCCATCAAATTTTTATATATCCAAGTTGTTTCCAAGTCATCCACTACATCAAACTAAGGTTATCTTACATTTTTAGAAATTGATTCTTCTTTTCACATACTCAAGGTAAGTGCAAAAATATGGGGGACTAAAAAGTGGCCACACCAACTTTTTGGTTCCATAAAGGACATAACATGAGTGCACCATAACACACTCATGTTTCCAAGAATATAAAATTCTTATCTCTCTCTTTCTCTTCCCATATCTCTCTACCTCCTTATATAGGTCACAGTCTCACTCTTCCTTAAAATATATACATGATGAAATATACTTAAGTATAAGTGACATTTATTTTATTATACTTTCAATTATATTTCCAGTATATAATTTTAGGGTGTTTGAGAATGGTTTTAGATCTCTATGAGTTATAATGTAGATTCTAGGTTTTGGAAGATCTTATAATCTCCATTTCCATTCCATCTTTCCTCTGTCCACTGTTCCTCCACTCCCCTCCACCGTTTCCCTCCACCCTCCTCTCCCCCTTCCTTATCTCTCTTTCCACCCCATCCACCTATCCATCTCTCCTCTCTATCCATCCACTTATCTATCTCCCCCTTTTCCTACCTATCCTTCCCCTCTCTCCTCCACCCCATCTCCATCCCCCTCTCTCTATCTTTTACCCTACCTCCTCACTCCATCTCTGTAAATTGGTGTAGTTAGGCGCATCATCGGCAACGCCGCTTGCGTGATCAAATCGGATCGGATCCGGACAAATCAATCGCGTCGATCGCGTCAATCCGGCAGATGCGATCGACAAAATCCAATCAAAATCGATCGAAATCGTGTGTTATAATGTGAGTGTAATATAGCATGCTTGAATTATCATTTTCTTTGGGTGTTTTCCTTGGGAATCCAACCCAAAGGGTTAGAGTTACAAACAATGACCACATATGTGTTTTTGAAAAATTCTAAAAAACAACACAATTTCAAGCATGTGCTCTCCATTAGGTTTGAACATCTTTCAATGTCAAGTTAAAAAATAAAATAGTAACATCGAGCTCCCTCTTAGCTTTCTAACCATGTATTTTGTTCTATGTTTCAAATATTTTAAAGTTTTGATCTTTAATATATTTTTTTAGTGTCTCTATTTTTTTTTCAAAAATCTATGTATGGAATTTTTGGTCTCATTTTTTATCCATTCATCAAAGTTTGAAATAAATTACATTTTTAGAAACTAGACTATATTCCAATTTTTATTTATTTATTTTCAATTAGTTTCCAAAAAATTTAGGGGGTAGAAAGCTCAATTTTTTTAGGATGTGTCCACTTTGAAAAATAGTAAAAATAATATATTCATTAAAAAATTTGTAGAAAAATTGAGCATATAGACTAAATGGTGTTAGTTAAGTTTTCATTGAAACATTTTTGAAATACTAAATTTTTTTTAACATTTTATGAGGACCACACCAACCATTATGTTATGATTTTTATTAAAACATGAGATTTTGTGTGGTCTCTATTTTAACCCCTTAATCTCCACCATTTAAAAAAAAAAATAGTAATTTATGAAGTAGATTCAGATAACTATGACTTGTGTTCTTGTTGTATATTCAAATATTGAGTGTAAATATCTTCAATTTCTCATCCAAGATCAGATTTCTTGATTTCAAAAAGAAAGTGGCCACTTAAGATCCTCTTTTGGTCCCCCATTTCTTTGCACATACCCACCACAATTCTAATCTTTTGAGTCCTAAGGTTTCCTCCTTTGTCACTCATTTGATATAAGTCCAAATTTACCTAATATACCCTAAACCAAGACCTATGGCTTGTACCACAATAGAAACCACTAGATGTGAAATAATTGAATAAAATCATTCTCATATTAATCAATCCCTCATAGAATAATTTCCTTTTCTAGGAGAACTTGATCAACCTTGGCATGATGATAGTGAAACTAATGATGAAAATCCCCACCCACATGAATACACTATCAATCCTAATGTCATCCTCAATTATGAACAAGGATGTGATCTCATGGGGAGATTCATCAAAATAAAAAAGATAATCCTTAGACAAGTTATAGAATTGGGGGAAAAACCTCATGTTTATGACCTCTCCCACCTTGATCACACAGTACATTTCGATCCATTGGATCATGATTACACCCATGATTTCCTTCATCCCATTCATGACTACACCAACCCTCATTTAGACTACAGTACTCCCTCTTGAGGGAAACACTCCCTTTTCATTAGGGACAACCCCATATATCAAGAATATGTTCCACCTGAAATACACAAATCCCTTCAAAGTGGGATTCAAAATCCCTTATTCACTAGTCAAGTCATGTCAACAATAGACACCCAACTTGGAAATAAACCTAACAATTATCATATAGAAACCATCTCCATTCCCATCACTAATCATAATACCTCCTATGTCCCCACTTCCATTATGATCATTCCAAATTTTGGTCCTCCACCTAAGATCAACCTCAACTACATGAATAACATCATCCCATACCAAAATTCCGTTCCTATTAATACTTACAACATGTAACATCATCAATAAACTTCTCCACCTCTCTTGTTGGTTCATCTTTTGATAAAGAGTGAAAAGTCATGAAATATGTCCTTAAATGACTCTGATGAGGAACTCGACATAATAAATCATATACCTTTAAGGAGTTATGTCCATATCCCTTTGATAATTCCATATCATAAGTCCTATTCCCTACCTCTTTAAAATTCTTAAGTACAACAAATACAAGGGAAAGGGATATCCTATGGAGTATATAAAATAATTCATAGACACATAAAAAATAATTTCACAATTTAAATGCATACTTTAAAATCACATGGATAAAAATAACAAATACAAATAAAAAAATTTAAATTTTAAATTTTAAAAAGCCACAATAATTCTAAAACATTAAAAAAATTATAACACATTTCTAACAAATTCAAACTCTCAAATATAATCTCTTTCTTTGAATTCAAACTCTCAAATATAATCTCTTTGTTTGATGCATCTAGCCATTTCAAAGCTTCAACTAATTTTTTAGAATGATAACAAAAATATAAAACAATACACAAAATTAAAAACACACAAAAATCTTTGTAGATTGAAGTTGGACTCATCTCTTTGCTTAACTGTATCTTCTTTGAATCTTGATAATATTTTCTTTTTCTTGGAAAGCTTCATCTTTTTTAATTTTATATTCTTCTCTTTCCTTGAATGTTTTATTTACAACTATCAAAGTTTCAACTAATTGTTTGGTAATATTTTCTTTTTCTTGAAAATCTTTATCTTTTTTAATTTTAAATTCATCTATTTCCTTTAATATTTTTTTACAGTTGTTCTCAACTCATTGAATGAAAACTCCAAGTTTGTGTTTTCATTTTCAACATCCTTTCTAACTTTTATTTCAATTGCAAGATCCTGAATAGTTGCATCTATTTGCATCACATATTTTTTCAATCTCAAAGTTTTAGCTAATTGTTTGCTAATATTTTTCTTTTCTCGCAAAAATTCATCTTTTTCCCTTCTAAATTCATTTCTTTCCCCTGATGTTTCATCAAGAAATGGTATTCTTATCTTAGTTCTCTATGTAGATGTTTTGTCTATACTAAGAATTATTTAAGTTTATTTATAAATTTTAGAGTAATCATGATAAGAAAATTTGAGATGAAAATTTGAGGATATATGCATTATTTTCTTGGTATATAAGTATGGAAAAATAAGATAGAATATTCATGTCTCAAAAAATAGATGTTTTAGATATCTTTTAGAGATCTCAAATGGTGAGTTACAAACTGGTTATGGTAAATATTGATGTTGGACTTAAGCTATCAAATTTAGAAGAATCGGATCTCATGAACCCCTTTGTGTGAAATGATTGACTAACAACTTGATCTACTTTACTACTACCCAACTTGATATCAAAATATATGTATTAAGCTTGGTATCTACGTTCATTTCAAAACATAATGAGATACATTGGAGTGCAATTAAGCGGATTCTTAGGTATATTAGAGGACATTGAATTATGGTACCTATTTTTTGTATTTATATGATAGTATATTAGTTATACATATAGATTCAAATTAGCGAAGTTCCACATATGGTTGAAAGTCTAATTTTGGTTAAATCTTCAATTTTTCTTCTATAGTATTTTCTTTTGAAAATCTAAGAAATAACCTACCATGACGCTTTGTACAACAAAGATAGAGTACAAAGTTTCCACATTCACAATACATATAGAAATTGGATCTCTGCATATTTGTATTATGTATGATCTATATATCAATATTATTTGTTATTTGCAATGTTGTTCTATTTCCTTTACTATGTGTAAAGTCTTCACTACTAGAATAACTCATTCTTTTATGCTTATTTCTTTTGACAATATATTCAAGGAATAATTTTAATGACAAAAGTAATAAGATGCAAAAATATTCCTACAAGTAATTTCTTCCATTTGATTGGTAACATCATTGTGTTCCCTCAAAATATTTTTTTTATTAGTTGCTTCCACTATTGTAATTGTTTGTCAATCTTTTCTTTTTCTCTACAGTGTACTTTTTTATAAAGAGAATATTTTTTTGTCTCCTTCGTTGATTTTCTTGAGTTCCAAGTCATATATTAATGTAGTTTCAACTATAATTTTTTTTTACTTTTTTTCATCTTTTTATAGGAAAAAGAAGCTTTATGAAATTGTACAATTGAAGTGGTGTATATAGAATATTAAAGCTAATATACAATGCACAATATTTTTTCTAGGAAAACTTTTTTAAGTTAAAAAAAATAATATAGCACAATAACCTTCTTCACTATTGCATAAAAATTAACTCTTCACAATATATAATAATAATAATAATAACACAAGCTAGATAGTGTTCATTATACAACAACCCATCTCTAATTAGTTTTTAGCTTTAATCAAAAGCATCTACAAATAATCAAATATAAAACTCTTTTACTCAATTGCAATGTATGTGTGAATATTAATAGGCACATTAAAAATAATTTCACAATTTAAATACATATTTTAAAATCACATAGATAAAAAATACCAAATCCAAATAAATAATCTAAAAAATTAAAAAGCTACACTAATTCTATAACATAAAAAATATATAACACATTTCTAGCAAATTCAAACTCTCAAATAATATCTCTCTGTTTGATGCATCTTGTTTCTATTTGAAAACTTTAACTAATTTTTCAGAATGATAACAAAAATATAAAACAATACACAAAAATAAAAAACAGACAGAAAACTTTGCAGATTTAAGCTCCTCATCTCTTTGCTTGACTGTATCTTCTTTGAATCTCAAAGCTTCAGCTAATTGTTTGGTAATATTTTCCTTTTCTCGCAAAATTTCATCTTTTTCATTTTTAAATTCATCTCTTTCCTTTAATGTTTTGTTTGCAACTGTCCTCAACTCATTAAATGAAAACTCCATGTTTGCTTTTTCATTTTCAACATCCTTTCTAGCTTTTCTTTCAACTGCAAGATCCCGAATAGTCGCATCTATTTGCATCACAGCATTTTCTTTCAATCTCAAATTTTCAGCTAATTGTTTGGTAATATTTGCCTTTTCTTGCAAAGTTTCATCTTTTTCCCTTCTAAATTCATCTCTTTCCTCTGATGTTTCATCTACAACTGTCTTCAACTCATTAAATCTAAACTCCAAATCTTCCTTTGCATATTGAGCATCAATTCTGTATTTCCTTTCAAATTTAAGGTCCGATATGCTCTCATCTCTTTGGTTAACTGCATCTTCTTTCAATCTCAAAGCTTCAGCTAATTGTTTGGTAACCTTTGCCTTCTCTCGCAAAGCTTCATCTTTTTTACTTCTAAATTCATCTCTTTCCTTTAATGTTTCATCTGTTGCAGATTCAGCATCAATTCTGGCTTTCCTTTCAGATTCAAGATCCAGAACACTCACATCTCTTTGCATAGCTGCATCTTCTTTCAATCTCAAAGCTTCAGCTAATTGTTTGGTAACCTTTGCCTTCTCTCGCAAAGCTTCATCTTTTTTACTTCTAAATTCATCTCTTTCCTTTAATGTTTCATCTGTTGCAGATTCAGCATCAATTCTGGCTTTCCTTTCAGATTCAAGATCCAGAACACTCACATCTCTTTGCATAGCTGCATCTTCTTTCAATCTCAAAGCTTCAGCTAATTGTTTGGTAATATTTTCCTTCTCTCTGCAAACTTGGTCCTTTTGGTGGAGGGCATTATCTCTTTGCCTTCTGATTTCCTCTTTCAATCGCAAGGCCTCGTGTAGTTCTTTGGCAATCTCTTCTTTCTGTTTGGTAATTTTTTCCTTTTTTCTTAAAGCTTTATCTTTTTGCCTTCTAATATCATCTCTTTCCTTCAGTGCTTTATCTGCGACTGTCCTCAAGTCACTAAATGAAGACTCCAAATTTGCTCTTGCAGTTTCAGCTGCCTTTCTGTTTTGCGTTTCAGCATCAAGCTTCAAAATAGCTGCTTTAAGAATCTCTAGATGACCTTGCGAAGAAATTTTGGGCTGAGCAGAATGTTTTTGGTCATTACAGCTGGAGATGCCAACGGATATATTTCATGTATAAGTGAAAAATACATTGCTGCAAGCTTAAAAACCAAAAGAAGAAATGCTGAGCTGGACATGGTAAGAATTTTACCGTCTGACGAACTTGTAAGTCCGACACTCTCCCAAGAAGAAAGTCTCACCAATTCTAGATCCAGATCCTCTTCTATTAGTGTAGCCAGGATAATCTGCTTTGTCAAATTTTACCGACTTTTTTAAAAGCAACCCACATTTTTCTGCTTCTTCCACCAGTTTCCATTTGTCATAAGGATCTTGTTCTTGGTGGGTGACATGGATTTCTCCCATTTTGTTAAGCATGTTCATTCCTTTCTTGAAGAACTTCTTCAACAAATTTCGGTGCTTTCTGTCCAACAAACAGAGTTTAGGTCAGCTATAAATTCAAAGGGGCTACATGTTGCAGGACACAGTCAATGGAAATCCCTTTTATTTAAGTAAATTTTGATTTCATATTGATAAATTTTATTGCACTAGGAAAGGTTTTAAAATTGAAAAAAACTTACTCGATAACTTTGTTATCCTTTTCGTTCCCAAAGAAACCTGCATGAGGGAAGTTGAAGATAATTCTATCAAACCTCCTTTCCCTCATAATCTCAAGCTTATTCATTGTTGTTACATCAACCCCATGCAATATCATTGCTCCATGCTTCTCCAAATTCTGAAGATTATTTTGGCCTGACTCATACGAACTTATGATCTTCTCTGTATTTTTGGGAGACATATAAGCACACAAGAAAAATACTACCAAAAACAAAACAAGGATTACTGAGGAAAACAGAGCAAGAGAAAGAAAACTTTGAGAGAAGATTTTAGACCTCTGGTGTCAAGAGAGGTGGCAACCATGTTGTCTGCAGAACCAAATGCATTGGCCAAAGCTACAGAAAATGAAAAGTCGCCTTCCCCCACTAATAAAATCTGCTGTAAGATTGAATAGTGCTTAATCCTTCTGTCCAAAGAAAGTCGTCTAACTGAAGCCCAAATATCTTGATCATTTAACCTTGAATCCATTTCTAAATATAAGGAAGAAGCCAAAAAGGTTCAACCTGCTAGGTCCCTGTCAAAACCAATGATGGTGTCAAGAAAAGAATGCTGAAATCAATAGATTATCCTTGACTGAGTTTAAGAACTCAAACCACACTCCTTTGAAAGATAATGAAACCCACACTCTTTGACGTTAGATGTTTTGAAGAACCCTCAAATATACAGATCTAAGTCCTAAGGCTCATCATCTAAATTGGAAAATCATAACTTTGTTCACTTAAAACTGTCTTTTAAGGGCAATGCTTGTAGCCTTGATTGCACAAAATTCTAACATCCTTCTGGCTAGATAACTAGCCTTTAGTTAAATATTGCTTTTAACACATTATAGAGTTTTAGTAAAGAGTAATTTATTTTTTAAAAATTTGTTTGAAATGATATCTAGTAATTTAGTTCATCGTTATATGTTATATTTTTTGAGTTAAATGATAAATATTAAAAAATAAAAAATTGTAAGATTCTTATCAATGTTATTAGAAGTGTTAAATATTTTTTAAAAAAAAATTACAGAGAATCTACTATAACAAAAACTTTGTCATATGATAAAAAAAAAATAATGTTGTTTACAATGACTTAAAGAGCAAGAGTGGAGAGGACACCCTTATTGAAGGCGGGTAAAGCTTGTAGTACACGTGGAATATATATTACATTTTATTTTTAAACGTACTAGATCAAACATCATGAAACCATTCACTTTATTTAAAGTATTCACTTTATTGAATGCAGGATAAAGACTTTTACTTTTGCTTTGGAATTTTGTTGTTAAAACATTTTCATCTTTAATATTTCCATATGAATGGAAAAAGAAGAGGTTAGGCTACTCTTTTATATAAAAAAATAGGAGACTTTTTAAAGTCTTTTACTTTTTTCTATGGTATTTTTTGAGATTTGCTTTTAAACCTTTTGAGATTTGCTTTTAAACCATAGTAGCTTGGTCATATGGTGTTTTTGGTTAGTGTTTTATTGTAAATATGGTTAAATTACAAATTATTTTTAATCTAGTAATTGACTAAAGATCAAAAGATTAATGCCACAATCAAATGCATAAAATCATGCAAGATAGTCTAAGGAAGATCTTTCAGATTGATTATCACTGATGAGCCATGAGGTGGGCATGAAATGCAAAACAATACTCTTATAAAAAATATATATATCATTTTTTTTTATCTATATTTTTTATATTTTCTTATATGATTGACAATATTATATATTTTTATAATCAAGTATGTATTTATAAGGTGTTATAATCACTCTTTAAAAAGTCAATTTCTCTATGTATTGAATGTTATGTGATACATAAATAGTTTTGGCATGTTTGAGATCAATAGTGCTTCATGCATATATGTTTTTTTGGCATCAGGAAAATTCATTACCAACAATTCACCGTGGGAACTGCAGCAATTCACCCCAAGAAAATTAACTGCACGACAAATTCATCGCAAGAAAAATTCACTGTAAGAAAAATTCATCCCATTAACATTTTTAATATATATTTCCAAGACTTTGAATTTTTTTTTTGCAATTATGTTTGAAAATTATTCTTTTGCAAAAACAAATTCAAAGTCTTGGAAATATATATTAAAAATGTTAATGCGATGAGAATTTTCCCCGACAGAGAATTGCTAGTAGTGAATTTTCCTAGAGCCATATTTTTTATTATATAATTGCACCAAATATATTATATAAATTTTTAAAAATTTACCTAAAAGTATTCAATACTTGATCTCCAAATTTTTTAAAGGGTTTTCCACTTTCTTTTTATCTATCAAATGACATATGCATATAATATTATAATTTTCTTTTTTGTTTATTTAGAATGAGTTGTGAATATGAATAATAAGTATAAACATAAACGTTAGTGTTAGACAATAAGACTCATATCAATGTAAGAATATATTTTACACATTACATCAAATTATAATAAAAATAAAAAAGTGAGTTCTATTTTAATATAATTAGATGATAAGTTAATTGAAATTCCTTTCATTAATGATTAGAGATAAATAAAGATTTTGAAATAGTCTAAAAAAAAATTAGAAAGGGAAAATTAGATACAACAATGAAGCCCAAATATTAGTAAAGATGCAACTATAGGAATCCACAACACTATTACTATAAGCAATAGATACAAGCTCAAAAATAATAGGACAAAATCAACATATAAACTAGAAGCCAAAAATGCCTAGCATCTTACTGTGGCTTGAAACTAAAGAGCTACAGAGAGAACTAAACCCAAATATCTACTCTACATGCTAAAATGTTGGAGCTATACAACTTCCTATTTGTTCTTCCTTTTCTAAAAACCAATCCAAGAATCAAAGATAACCTAGAGTAGTTAAAAGACTTCATAATGATGAAATCTCTAAGATATGAACCCTCTTATTTTCTTTTTTTATTATTTGACAAATATAAACTTATAGAAGGTGGACTTGATCAAATGGAGCTAACATCATTAATCCTTCTAAACTATTCCTTGTTGGCATTAGAATCCTCCCCATTCTCATGTCACTTGAACCATTCTCTTGGGATTTTGAAGAAGGATCAAATCACCTTCAATATCCTTCAAGGATAGAGATTCGTTGACCTCCTTGGAATTATTTTCTCTTGTCTATGAATGAATTGAGTTTTTTGGTTTATAACCATCCATATTATTGATGATACATTCCCTTCATATTTGGGGTTATCATCTTCTCATTCAAAATCCTCTCAATAGGAGCATCCACCTTCTTGGAACCTAATTGATTGGATTTTTCCTTCTACTTCAAGACCACCTTATTTTCCAT